>UYYA01005231.1:0-12868 GCA_900624975.1 Angiostrongylus costaricensis | reverse complement strand
GGATGGTGTAGTGGTGAAGTGCGCTGCTCCCCGGTAAGGACAACAGCGCGTGTTCGTTCCCCACTGCATACACCTGTGGTCCGGAGTTTTGCAAATATCTCAGCACTTCATAAAGCTATCAGTGTTGATCAATTCTAGAAGGACGCGCTATGTATTTTACTTCCTCAAACATCGCTAGAGGTGATTTCGTGCATACGTGGCTTACACATTAACCAGCGGTTCCCTACCGATGTATCGAGGCAGCGCTTCCTGTCATCATCCTTCCAAACAGGTTCGGTACCAATTTACGAACCCCGGAACGACGGAAGGGCTTGGTGAGCCTGGAATGCAGTGCGGAACCCATGTGTATTGAAGTGTACCTCATACATTGCGCCACATGCGTTCCCGTATCAGTTCTTCATACTATACCCGTATCAGTTGTACATGTTATAAACATTGTAAACATCCAGTGGAGCTTACGTGCATGATGATTTTAATCTGTTGAGTATCCTCTGTTGAAGTTATTGAAGTGTTTGACAGCGTAGATTACGTGTCAGCTTCATCTCTTCAGGCTCTGAAGAGCATGAGCTGCCGAAACGTTAGCCAGAATTGAATAAATCCTGTTATTAACAACCTCGCATCTGTTTAAGAAGCATTGAAACGCATAGTTGTTGGTTCCACTTCACGTCTTCACCTTGCAAGAGTTCTGTCGCTCTGGGGTCTTCTGCAAATTGGAACTATACTTGTTTGAGATGAAAGCAGCACTGACTCAATACATCGGTATTCTACTGCAAATTACTGTATAGGCAAGATATCATTTCTAGCGATGCTTGGTAAAGTCAAATGGACCGCGCATTCCTCAGGGACTAATCATCGCCGAACTTCTTATCCTTTACCGTTTTACCAACTTGCAATTCTCAACTACAAACAACAATTTTCACATAGAACTTTCCACTCCTACATTTATACAACTTTTTACAGAAAACTTGTACTTCATACCAGAGGTGGCTCCGATGCGACAGTTTTTACGATTTAAATGGTCTAAACAGCAACTTCCTTTCACAACTATATAAAGTGGTAACCTGTTTCGCCCATTTCGTACCACATTTGCAATTTTAGTGCTCTGACATCGTCTTATGCCGTAATGCATCATGTGCTCATGGACAGGTCATTGATACCGGTTTTTTTGAAAAAGAAGAAAAGAAATTAAAGGCATCCAAGCACTCTATTTTCCAGCACACAACAAGTAAAACTAGTTCTTAATGCCATTCATCAGCGTTTTGGTGTGTACTTATGCGCTTGTGTAGAACTTCGCTTGCTTACAGCCTTCAGTAATCTGAAATCGTTATTGGTTGGTATAATCGATTTCGCCGTGAAGTATGGATATTAACACTTTTCTGTTTTATTTTACGCAACTCGTCTTTCACATCTACTGTCCGAATCGCAGCACTTCTCACATTCGTTCGTTTCCTAACATCCATCATCCACGAGGGCTTTCCAATTTTTTACGTGTGGCTTCAGCTGCTGCTTGAGGATTTCTCCTTCGTCATGAATGTCGTTGAACCTTTGTCAAGTCGATTCTCCCTAGAGAAATAATACCTCGGATTTGCTCAACAAGATTATAAAAAATCATTTGGACAATTTCGAGGTTAATAGGATGTCGCTGGTGGGAATTTCCTCCTGGGTCCCCCCGCGCAGGCGCGTTCCCATCTAAATTGTAGAAAGTGACTTTTTTCCAGAAAGTTCAGTGGCAATTTCCCGACGCCGGAGGGATGAGAGGCCTGGTGAGCGCGAAGCGGAATCGAACCAGCAGCGTGGTCATGAGCATCAGCTGGTACATATGAAATGTCCGATTTTATTGTTTCTGTGTAATTTTCTAACCAAAAATTTTGTTCTTTATGTGTGCATAATATACACGTTTAATGCAAAAAATCTGTTCTTTTTCTGCCTACCCAATGTTGTTTTTTTTTAAATTTATCATTTCAATATTTCTATAGGGTTTCGTAACTTTAGCATGAATCAACGTGATATTCGTGTTGTACGAGTGGAAGAGTGGACATAATGTTGCGACAGGAGCTCAGAATATAATCAAGTTTGGGGTGAAGGTTTGCGAATCAGCAGCGCGAACATGGTTCCGGAAATTCCGATCTGGTGATTTCGGCCTCGAAGATAAGGAAGCCCGCGGACGTTCCAATGAACTTGACGACGACAAATTGAAGGCAAAAACATCGCTGTTTTGAGGTGTCGTCTGCTTTTATTCTGCGCTTCAAAAACTACCCTTTTCTTGATCGAATTCGACCTGCAATGAGAAATGGATTCTGTACGACAACCGGGAACGTTTGGCTCAATGGTTGTATTGCGATCAGGCTCCAAACATATCTCAAAGCTGATAGTGCATCAAAAAAGGTTATAACGAGTGTTTGGTGGTCTGTAGCCGGGCTGATTCATCACAGCTTGTTGAAACCTGGCGAAACGATTACGGCAGAGAAGTATTGCCAACAAATCAACGAAATACACCGTAATCTCCAACATGAGCGACAGGCATTAGAAAACAGAAAGGGACCAATCCTTCTTCAAGACAACACCAGGCCTCACTTTGCGCAACCATCGCTGCAGAAGTTGAACGAGTTGAGCTACGACACTCTGCCTCATCCGCCATATTCTTCAAACCACTCGCCTACCACCTATCATTTCTTCAAGCGCCTTGACAACTTTCTGGGCGAGAAATGCTTCACTGACGACGATGACACAAAGAAAGTTTTCAACGAATTCATCTCTTCCAGAACTCCAGAATCTCATGAAAACAAAGTAGATAAACTCGTTTCATGTTGAAAAAAATAAGCTGATTTTAATGGTGCTTATTTCGATTAATATGATCATGTATAAAAAAGCTATGGCTATTTAGATTTTACATTTAAAATCAGACATTTCGTATGTTACAAATTAATGCCACTGTGCTATCCGCTACTGGAATTCACAATTCTGTTCACCTTTTCTTCCCAATCAAGCACTCGGATTTTGCACTTGATGTCTAATTATTTTCTGCTCAGCTCTTGCTAGAACGTGCTTGAAAGATTTTTCCTGCTATTCCTGCAGATGCCAACAAGATATATCCCTCTTTGCAATAAATTCTCATTCTGTCTCTAAATGAAACGAACTATTCATCGGTGTACACATATTTTTCATTCCTCTATACTCTCCTGCAGTTCATATTAATATGTCCGTTACTAATCAATATGTATTCTTTCTTGATAAGCTTGCACGAGGTTGATAAATATATTTATTTTCGGCTAACGTTTCGACGTCTTCGTCTTCCTCAGAGCCGATGGTCCGAGTCGATGGTCCATGATTGTTGTTCGTCTCGACGTTGCAGCTTCGCCTTCGTGTCGAGTCAGGTCTTCTCAGTGAGCCATCTTCTCGAATGAGGCATCCTCACTCAGTGATACCGTTTTATGCAGGTTGCTGACGGTGGATAGCTGTAATTGTCCGGTGATTTTCCAACGATGTATGCCCGGAAGAAATACAAGCTGTTACCATCAGACATTATCATTATATATCCACCATCAGCATCGTGTATAAAAGGGCATCACTGAGTGAGGATGCCTCATTCGAAAAGATGGCTCACTGGAAGACCTGGCTCGACACGAAGGCGAAGCTGCAACGTCGAGACGAACAACAATCATGGACCATCGACTCGGACCATCGGCTCTGAGGAAGACGAAGACGTCGAAACGTTGGCCGAAAATAAATATATTTATCAACCTCGTGCAAGCTTATCAAGAAAGAATACATGTCCGTTACTGTTCTTATCTTGTACAGGTTGCTCATCGGTCTTCCACGGTGTGGTCGACAAAGGAGATATTTACAACAGACTTTCGAGTGTATCTGTTTTCAAAATATAGGATAGAATAGGGTGATGTGCAAGAGAAGGAATGGGGCTCCAATAAAGCCTTAGTTGTGACAGCCTTGTATTCTCCATCTTAAGGCAGCGATCGATTAGTGTTTTCATCTTGTCAACAGTTATTGGCTCCCACAACATAATTTCGTAGTTGAAGGTTATAAACACGTTAACAAAAAAATTCATTTTACACCTCGAAGTTGCCGGTTCGAACCAGAATGATTGTCATCGAATATCTTGTTGCTGAGAGAATACCTGTTATTCCTGTTAGATTACATGCTCCTCTTCCGCTGATTTTCTTTGCAACAAGCTTTCGTCTCCTTTCATAGTTCCACTTTGTTCAAGTTCTTCAAAGAGAGCGTGTAGGAAGTCTCACATTCTGTCACACCTTCAAATTTTTCCTTGTTACCTTCGATGAGAAGTTGATCGATGTATAATCCTACCTGATGTTTTAACATGCATATCGTTACACGGTAAATGAAAATGTTTACATAAGTGTATTAAGTCCTCATGTCTACTAGTCCGTTAGTTACTGGAAAACTAGTTATTGAAGACAGCTGCCATAGGAAAAAAATTAATGTTGTCATATGGAGTAGATTGGTATCAACAAAAGTGAAGAAACAGACCCAACAGAAGCCGCGAAACATTCTAATACTCGCGACGAAGCGTAATCTCGAGTTCCTTGCAGACTGACGGCGCCCAATTGCAGCTCTTATGGATTTCCTGATTTTTTGATAATAAACACTAGCTTTCTATGGGTATAAATGGGTTATATATAAATGTATGAGGCTATTTGGGCGAGTGTGGCGCAGTGGTCAGAGGTGCCCTGCGACGCACAGATGGGATCGATCCCCGCTACCGTGGCTCAGCAAGCCCTTTTTCATTTTGGGGTCTACAGATTGGTACCAGACTTGTCCAACAAGATAGCAGCACTGGGTCTATACATCGCTAGGCCACAGTGAGTCACTTTTTTGCTTAGATATGTATTCAACCATCACTAACGCTTGAAGAAGATGAATCCATGATGCATACCTCACGGATTGACTAACGCCGAGAACTTTCTTCTTTAAGAGGCTATTGGCTGAATAATAGCGTAGCCCATCCTACAAGCACACTGTTGACTGCCTTTGAAAGTGTTTTGCACCTTATGGGTCTCTATTTCCGTAATCATGGGCAGAGAGCACAGTGGTAGTGGCGCCGATCATCACGATCACTGTACTGGTCCTATCCCGCACCGGACTCACTGAGCTTTTCATCCCTCTAGGATAGGAAAACGGATATCGGACTTGTCCGAGAAAAAAAGTCACTCTCTGCAATCGATTTAGGAACGCTCCAGCCCGGCTATCTCAGGACTTCAGGGTACAGCGAGTCGACCAGCATTCCACGACATCCAAGATGAAATAAAAGTCCTGAAAGCCATGCGTAAAAAGTTGGTAGACCGGATGCGAGGATACGAATCGAATGTGAGGAGCGCTAGTCCTCACGGTTGATGTGAATGACGGGTCATATAAAATAAAGCAAAAAATGGTTTCAGCAATTTTTTACCCAGTTTATATTCATTATTTCACATTTATATAACTTTTATTCACTATAGTAATTGGAATTGAATTAGTATTCCATTTGCAAGCAAATTTCTGGTTAGTGAACTCGCTTGAAAAATGGTTTTCTGTATATTTCTAAGTGCATAGTAGAGCTTTTCCCTAACAACATCCAATGCATCATTTGCTTCCAATAAGCTATCGATAGATTATAAGAAATGTAGGGCACCATTCTCATATGCTAAAACATAACACGAAAAAAAGTGTACCCTCTGCGTAGCATACCAGCCACTCCCGGAAAACAAGTGCGATACCGTAGGTGTCACCCATCGTGAGAGTGTCAAGATGCTGCAGACAATGTTACTGCATTGCGTGAGGTGACAAAATGTAGTAAACAGTGACATATATACATTCAGGTCGATAAAACAAAGGTTTTTCCATAAGTGTTTTATGTCCTCAAGTATCTTTCGATGTAACCATGGACATTAATACCAGCATTCTGCGACCAATAGTGATTGAAATGGATGGTTTAGGTACCAGTGAGTGTTTGTTGAGTTGAAATCATCTTCGGGAGCGATGGTGCTCTAGACTTCATAACACTAGCCCTTTTCAGCTTAAGAAAAAGCAAGAAAGAATGCTTCTAAACGTTAGAAAGCATAACAACTAATTCATTTGATGGTGGCTAATGCTTAGGGTGGTGCCAAGCAGTCAACCCTATTCGAAGCATTATAGGAGTTCCCAAGACCGACTTTCAATTAACCTCGGCACTGATTGATAATTCGGTGTTTTCTTTAATAAGCAGACACGAGGTTGATATTATAGAATTTATTAGAGTACAATAACCGACGTTTCTGCAGTTTCGCTTTTCTCAGAGCCTAGAAAGTTCAAAATGGCATGCAATCTATTCAGCCAAACACTTTCATAACTCCAGCAGATAAAACTTAACAAATAAAATTGCGTTCGCATAGGAAACAGCTTCAATTAAACACCTACCATTTATTCGTTGTAAGTATTTAAGTCAGTTGGTGGATTGCAGCCACACCGAGTAATAAATGAGCGATAACTGTGTCTGCGTTAGGTCATTCGATCAGCCTGAGGCATGGCGCCAGGTCACGCGTAAAGACAAGAAACAGTTCATTTCTGAATTTTTGGAATTGATCCAAAACGCTTTAAGAGTTTTACGCGCTGATGTTTTCGATTCGTGCGTGGGGATAGTGACTCCTACTTCAAAATCTTCTCCGTTGTGTTCCTGCATCCTATGCGCGCCTAGTGGTGCTTTGTTTTAATTTAGTGTTCAATTGAAGCTGTTTCTTATGCGAATGCAAATCGATTTGTCAAGTTTTATCTTCTGGGGTTATGAAAGTGTTTGGCTGAGTAGATCCCATCTCGATTTGACCTTTCCAGACTCTGAAGAAGGCGAAACCACCGAAACGTTCGCTATTGTACCCTAATAAATTCTATAATAACAACCTCGTGTCTGCTTATTGAAGAAAATACCGCATTATAGGACTAATTCGATACAATGACTTGCCGGACTCACACACGTTACAAATCTGTGTTTTTATTTTTCTAGATCATTCCGGTAAGAACTCTCCGATTGCAGAGGACAAAGGACGATTCTAACCACTGCAGCACATACGTAGCCTTAGATGCTACTGTGCAACTTAGTGTCAACAGAAACACGATGAAAAATTCCACATTCTACCTGGAATTTGATCAGAGGAGTGTGACCCATAGACTTCCTTTCCTTCCATAGCTTGTCAATTGCGTGATAACGCCATTTAATCTCACCTAAATAATGTACTAAAGTCGGCATCGTATAATTGATAAAATACTTGAAAAATTTTAAGGTAGCAACACCCTCTTCCTTGCAATCGGTTTGTTAGTGGTTAAAAAAAATCACCTGTATCACCTGTAGGCCCGTTAATCGTCGAGTGACTCTAGCGAGCACCAATAAATCTTCCATACTTCCCTGTCACGTACGAGAGTACCCCAGTGGGTCCTGCTCGCTCTAAGGACACGTCGAGCATCATGTCTTTCTTCTAGGATCTCCGTGAAAAACTCTGGCCATCGGGTAGGTGATGTTCCTGCAATGTGTTTGACATCCCAAAGAATCCACTCACTAACGGCTCTTGTCCATCGGCTGTCATTCACATGAATTATGTTTCCGGCCTAACTTATCTTCTCCTGTTTAGGGCACAAAACGACATCTTCGATTTCCGATCGTCGACGCTGATCGGAGCTTCGGATCCCATCCCTTACTTGTGTGGAACGGGATACTCCTAGCATCGTCCTTTCCACTGCACGTTCGATAACGCTGAGTGACCTTCCATCCTACTTACACAACGAGCACGTTTCTGACGCATACGTTAGGGCAAGAAGTACCGTTAAGTCGAAAAGGTGGGCACAGAGTTGCGTGTTCTTTGTTCTGTTCACTACATCTTCGATGCTCTTGAAAGCTCCCAAGCTGCCCGTTTTCCTCTGCTCAGCTCTGAAGCTAGGTCGTTCATCATATTGATTTCCTGACCTACATAAATATAACTGGAGCATTCGGAGATATTGGTTCCGTTGAGCGTGAATGGGGCATACGAAACCAATCCATTCCTCATGAGCATCGTTTTTGTGAGATTTAGTCGAAGAAAAACCTTTCCACAGGTTTTATTAAAGTAGACCAGCATTCGTTCCGCTTGGCTAATGTTTGGTGTTATAAGGACTATGTGGTCAGCAAAGCCAAGGTGGTGTAATTTCCGACTATCGATTTCCATTCCTATTTTATTCCATTCCAATGTTCATATGACGCTCTGGAAGGTGGCGGTAAACAATTTTGGGGAGATGGTATCGCCTTACCCCTTACCTCTTTTGACGTCAATGTTAATGTCGTTGTAGAATGGTGATATCTTGATTGTGAAATTTTTGTACAGCTCACGAAGAATCTTAATGTACTGAGTTGGGACTCCTTAACTATAAAGGGCTTCCCAGACTGTTTCCATCTCAGCTGAATCAAAAGCGTTCTGTAAATCGATGAAAGTGAGACAGTGCGGTCCTTTGTGCTCTCGCGACACTTCAACGAGCCTTGTTACCGTGTGAATGTGGTCCATCGTACTAAATCCTTTTCGAAACCCTGTTTGCTCACATGGCTGTCTTTCGTCCATTGCTCTGTTAACTCTGTTTAGGATGACTCGAGCGAAAAGTTTGTAGACGACAGACAGCAAGCAGATTGGGCGATATTTGCCGATATCGTGTCGGTCACACTTCTTGAACATTAACACAGTCTTGTTGGTCCTCCACTGAGTAGAAACCTTGCATTTAGATAAGTATCGTGTGAAGAACCAAGCCAGTGCATTTACGAGGACTGGCGGAAGGTTCTCCAGGTGTTCTGGTCTTATACTACCCGGACCTGGTGCGGTTCAATTTTTCACCGCCCGAACAGCTTGCCAGATTTCAGAAAGGAGAACCGGTGATATGACATATCCATCCTCTCTTATTTCATATGAAGGAAGGAGGACGTGGCTATTTAAGAGATATGAATAGTTCCCAAGATCGACTTTCTCTTAACCTCGGCATTGGAATATGAATGTGTCGTTTTCTTGTTCAGCAATCGCGAGGTTTTTAAACAGCATACATTTACTTCCATAGAAAAACACAATACAATACAACAGTAGCTGACGTTTCGGCAGTATCGCCTTCTTCAGAGCCTGGAACGGTATACTGATATACAATCTACTAGGCCAAACGCTTCAATAACACTTACAAGAAGACGAAGAACTCTCCGGTAATTACATAATCAACAACTTCTCGAAAAACCCACCGCTTTTTCGTGACTTCCAATGAGGAAGTTTAGAACAGCTGTTTATACTCGCATATGGTTGCATCATCCCACATCAGAAATTGATGCGAATGTACGGGATCAGGTCGCGTATGACCTCCGGGCATTCATCCCTGCTATTCATTGCAGGGTTTTTGGCATTTATCCAAAAAGCCTCAAGGAGTTTTCGCGCTGGTGTTTTGGACTCCTGTGCAAGGATATTGACTTTTACTTCAAAATCGTCTCCGCTATGCTTTTGTATCCTATGCATGCCTATTGGGGTGCTTCGTCTTAGTTTTCGTTTGCCATCTAGGTGTTCTTTTATACGGATACACAAAGGTCTGCCCGTTTCGCCAATATATTCATCTCCGCAATTGTTACACGAGATCAGGTATATCGTACCTGAACTCATGCAGTCACCGTCCCTGCCGATATGAATAGTATTCGTGAATGATTCTCCCCATTGCCTCTCTGGACGCTGTTACTGTTCCGTCTGGGCGTCGGAGTAGAATCATCTTTGTCTTTTAACTGGCGAAGCTTCGCAGGACTTTGCGAATGCTTTGCTCAGCCGCTGCAGTTTCGACCATAGCTGCTCCTTTTCTCTTCTTAAGATCTTCATTTGTCGCCTGTTCGCATTGTTTTGCATGTTCGGACGTTAGTTCGCGGTCGCCTGTGCCTCCTGCGATTCCACGCTGGCGTATCAGCTTGGGTGCGTCCGGAGACAGACGTTTCTTGGTGACTTTCGACTAATAAATTGGATAAATCCCAGTTTATAGTAATTCTTGAACTTTTTTTGAATTTAACGACTTTTTGTTCTTTCTGCGAGAAATAGAATCCTATACGAAGGAGATGATCGTCTGAACCCGTGTAGAGTTTTGGACAACAGCGAAATCGGTTAGAAAAAACCTTCTATTTATTACGATGTGGTCTATTTCGTTATGGTACTCACCATTGGGAGACTCCCATGTCCAGCGCTGAGGGTGGGGCTTCTGGAATTGCGAGTTACCATGGATTGTCTTGGTCGTAATGATAAACTCAGTCAGCCGCTCACCCTGCTCTTTCCAATCTAAACCGTGGGTACCAATGTGACATTCTTGTTGTTCCAATCTTGAATTAAATTCTTCAGTGATATCCTTTAAGAATGTAAGATCTTCGCTATAGGACTACACCAACTCCTTATTGAACGCTTCGACTTCTTCTTCGTCACAGTTTGGTGTTAACGCGTAAGCGACGAAGATTACCGAAGCCCATATCAATCCAGGTCTCTTCAATCGTAACCGTCTGATTCCGGTTGTTAGTTGTTCGGATGAATCGATGCTCATCGACATACTCGTGTTGACGAGAACGCCTACGCGCCGACTCTTCTGCTGTCGTATGGTCCGAGGAACAGTTCTTCTCCGGTGTCACAGACTTCGTTGAATTGGTAGCATCGTCTCGCCTCGGTCAGTCCGATGACATCGTACCTTCTCCTTCTTGCTCGTGTGATCAAGTCTTGTATCGAAGAATCAGATGGGAGTGTGCGTGCATTGTAGGTTCAGATCTTCACCTTAGTTCTTTGCTGTTTAGGCAGCTTAGAATGGTCCTGAGATTTTAGCAGCCTCTCTGTGCTAGTCCTACCCAACGCTGCCGAATCGGGGGTTCTTTCGGAGTCAAGGGAATGAGTCCGTTTCTTTTACTGTGTTAAACATTTTGATACCCGCGTAACGTATAGCTTGTTGGACTCTGAACGTGGGGGCTTGGTATACTCATGGGTAACTTGCCAATCTCTCCCAGAGTGAACATGGAGCTCATTTGTTGGAGTCGATTACTAAGCGCCTCCCATATACTTCGCTGTCTTTGTTGCAGGCTTTCGGCCAAATTGACTTGCAGAATACGATCCCGATAAACTGGAATGCTTCCACACATGCATGCATGAAAACGCCTCGTAAACACAGAAAGTATGTGTCAAATCGGCGCAGCAGAAACAGGGTGTCCATCCCCTGGATCCATCTGCGTCTCAGAAAAGCAAAGGTCGGCTTTAATTCGCGATTAACCCCCTATCCGCCGCCTGGGGACACGCCACGTAACCTCGCGACTAGCCAGCTCGAGATCTGTCATATGAGGGAGATCGGTGGCTTCGAAGAAACATAGTACACAGAAGCCTAGGAACCACATCGCAATGCCAACTAAACATATTCGCTATCATTCACAGACTTGAGAGCACATAGAAAATATTGATGAATCTGCACTGATTTCAATGTGTTTTCTTTCGGGTGTTGGTTTGCTGCACAGAGTCTAGGTTTTGTAGGTTTTTTCTCACATCACAGAGGGCATGATTCGTGAATAGCTGTATTTCGCTGGCAGTAATATGCCATAAACAATCTTTTGAACGAATATGTTCTTCTGACCATAGATACTTTTGATCTGATTTGTTACTTCTGTTCCAACTATTTAACATAAGGACTGTAGCTAACAAAGAAGGCACTTGGTATTTAATCTTTTAAGCAAGAGAGCACAACAGACTACTTGGGTTGGATTCATTGCATGCTTCATGCGGTAAACAACTTAACGTGGTTCCACGCCACTCGCAATGGAGGTTAGGCGTGCTTGCGAATAGTTTGACATTAAATGTGGAACGATTTTATCCAAGATGATGTTGATAAAAATCGTTTGCGTGGAACACCATCGGTGGTGCAAGGGAATGGAGGACAAGCTCAATTTCTGACACGCAATGTTAACTTTTTATTTACTGCTTATAAAAATTTTTTTATTATGAATGATACAACCACAATGATGCTGAGATATTTGCAAAACTCCGGACCGGAGTTGCCTACGGTGGGGAACGAACGGTCTCCGGGGAATGTTGTGGTTGTATCACACATAATACTCTACCGTAAAAAGATTGTAATAGGCAGTAAACAATAAGTTAACGTTGTGTATTCGACTGCTGCCTCAGCTGAACAGGGTTCAATGCCGATTTGGGGTTCTCGAATCAATCCCGCTGATAGGTGACTGCTGATGGTAGTGATCGATAGAACTTCTTGGGAGGCAGGCGAAACGAAGGAACCACATGGTGTGGTGGTAAACGCGTTAGCGCCCGGAAATGCTAATAGAGCGTTGGTTCTCTACCGCTGACATTTGCGGCCCGGAGTTTATCTCAGCACCATTGCTTTTAAATTTTTGATAGCTGCAGTGACGAACTTTGAGGCATCGTTTGATTATACGCAATTCTATGCAGCTTGACCGGAGTCGGAGGATTTGCAGAGGTGATCGGTACCCCGACAAACAACAGCACCAGTATCAGCATTCCGAATCTGTAAGATAAATGATTTACTTTATAGAAATTTACTCAGAGAAATAGGCACGATAGGTAACGAATATTCGCAACGAAAACACATAAAAATAAGATGATCATACGACGATGAACCCTTGCAAAAATATAGCGAAAATTCTTTAACACATTTGACACATTTGAAGTGCCACGACATGCATTGAATTCAATGCATTAGTGCTCGAAGACAAATTTTCTTTCTTCCTATTTTAAGCTCACATATCTCAATTCATTTTGAAATCTGCTAGTCGAAATAAAAATTCCCATGACCGACTTTCTGTTAACCTCGGCATTAATTGATAATTCAATGTTTTTCATCAATAAGCAGACAACGAGGT
>UYYA01005230.1:0-32389 GCA_900624975.1 Angiostrongylus costaricensis | reverse complement strand
CAACGGGCGAAAGCCAAGTAGTAAAAATATCTTGGTTCATTACCTCTCCTCTCACCCCTCTCACACGAAAAGGGCGCTTATAAGAAACATGTTTCGAACAGCAACCAACGTGTGCACGGGAAGAGAGCAGAGAGAGGAGTCCCGGAACTTGGCACGGCAAATAGCCGTTTTCAATGGCTACCAAACTGTAGCTCAGAATAGGTGTAGAGAAAATCGTAGGCGTCCAAACGACAACTCTAGCGATAGAAGGGTCCCGTTTATCCTACCCTTCATCTCAAATGATATAAGTACAGCTATAAAAAGCTGCTTAAGAAGGGTGGGCTTAGAGAATTCGGTGGGCGTAGTTGAAATACCACCGAGTAATCTTAAGCGCCAGCTAGTTCGTAACCGCCTATATGACCGTCTATGTGCAACTCAAAATTGCATAATTTGCCCCAGTGGTAGAGACGGTGATTGCATGAGCTCGGGTATAGTTTATCTGATCTCCTGTAAGACGTGTGGTGACGAATACATTGGCGAAACGGGCAGACCCCTCTGTGTCCGCATAAAAGAACACCTAGCCGGCAAAAATAGACCAAATACCCCGCTAGGCACGCATAGGACCCAGAGACATAACGGGGACGACTTCGAAGTATGTGTCACGATCCTCGCGCGCGAATCAAGAACACAGGCGCGAAAAACTCTCGAGGCACTCTGGATTGATTCCAGAAATCCGAAAATGAACCGCAGGGAAGATCAATGCCGAGGTTAATAGAAAGTCGGTCGTGGCAGATTTTCTACACTCCAATTACATACAAAGATGGATACTAACCTATACTCAGAACATATAAACTGTTAGGGGAAAGCACTTACCATCGAGCAAACCCTGATAGACATTCCATGCATTGAACTGGATGCATACCTGGACTATAGCATGACCCATGAGAACCTACCGATATATCAGTTAGTGGTTTTATTCTTTCAAAACACTACCAGTGACAATGTGCTTAGCGAAGAGGGATGGATTGGGGCATGGATAGCCGAAAGCGCACGATCGAACCATCAACCATGTTGCGCACCATGGGACATCCCTAACTGCTGCACTAAATGCGAACTGAACTAGTCGAAAACAAAAACGGTTGATTTAATAAGGAGAGAATACCTCATTGTAAATTTCTACAGTTGAAATTTTTAAAAAAATATCCTTCAATGTCAACATAAAGTCATTTGTGAGTACACTTGGCGTAGCATTAAACACTGACCATCTGTGTAATACTCTATAGTATTTATTTATGTGATCTTATAAACTGATCTTCTTAAGCTGACGCGAGGTTGGTACAGATCTTCGTTCTCGTTGTCGTTGTTTTTGATGTTATTGAACGATGGCTGACGTTTCGGCGACTTCGCCTTCCTCAGACCCGTGATGTTACGTGCGGGACTCTATATTACCTTAGGAGATTCCCTTTTTGGATGCAATGAGCAGGACACTATTTTAAACCAAAAAAAGCAAAATTTCTGAGGAAGGATTTCGCATTCCACACAGTAAGCAACATGAAAAGAAATCGCTTAAAGGGATGCTTGCAAGAAGAACTGGAACTTCTATAGCATCTATATAGGTACTTATGGTGCGCAGAAAAGCTACAACTACTGTCCTCTTAAGTTATTCAATAAGTAAAAAAACTACAAGCGTGATCCAATTAGATGAGGCGGTAGCGCTGCTCGTCATATTATCCTACGCAAGCCATCTTGTGGAAAAGTAGACATAATAAGGAAAATTTAAATTGCAAGCATAGTAAAACTCGATGTTTTTCCTCAATAAGCAGACACGAGGTTGTTACTATGGGATTTATTAGGAGGCAATAGCTGACGTTTCGGCGGTTTCGCCTTCTTCAGAGCCTGGAAAGGTTAAATTGAGATGCGATCTACCCAACCAAACACTTTCATAACCCCAGCAGATAAAACTTGACAAATCAATTTGCATTCGCATAAGAAACAGCTTCATTCAAACACCTACCGTTCATTTGTTATAAGTATCTAAGTTAGTTGATGGATAGCCGCCGCACATGGGCGAGGACTGTGCCTGTGTCAGGTCATTGAATCAGCCTGAGGTATGGCGCTAGGTCACGCGTGGTGACGATACACTCCTCTTTGCGGGCCTTCATTTTTGAATTTTTGGCATTGATCCAAACCGCTTCAAGAGTTTTACGCCCTGATGTTTTCGATTCCTGCGTAAGGATAGTGACTTCTACCTCAAAATCTTCTCCGTTGTGTCCCTGCACCCAATGCGCGCCTAGCGGAGTGTTTGGTTTTAATTTAGATTTACCGACTAGGGGTTCTTTTATGCGGATGAGAGTGGTTTACCCGTTTCGCCAACGTATTCGCCTCCGCACGCTTTACAAGAGATCAGATAGACTGTGTCCGAACTCATGCAAACACCGTCTCTACCGTTAGGGCAAATTATGCAGTTTTTCGTAATACATAGACGGTCATATAGGCGGTTGCGAACTAGCTGGCGTCGTAGAGTGTCCGATGGTATTTCTATCACTCTTACGGAATTCTCTAAACCGGCCCTTATTAAGCAACGTTTTATAGCTGCGTTTTATGTACTCTGACTGTTCGTTCAATAACTCAAAGCATTTGTCCATCTCCTCTTGTGTGGAGCAGATGACAAAATAACCATCTATATATCTGCAGTAGGGTAACGGCCTGAGATCAATTACTGGTGCTTCCACTTTAGACATGAATGCAATGGCAAGGCTTGGTACCAGTCGCTGTCCCATTGCCAACCCTCTAGTTTGTGCGTAATATTTCTCAGACCATCTGAAGATCGAGCAGTGTAAACAGACCTTTAGGAGGACCATAGGCTGCTGAATCGAAAAGCCATACATGCTAATTGCTCCTTCGTGTTGCTCAAGAAGCTGTCGAATAGCTTGCATTGCGGAGTCGTTCGACACGTTAGTGTAAAGGGCGGTAACGTCGAACAACTCCATAACGTGCGCGCTTTTGGGACGTGCGTTGCACAAACGGTGTAGAAACATTTGGGTGTTCATGAGATGAGTTGGTATGTGCTTAAGCAACTGGCTGAGAATAAGATTTATAAACCAAGCAATTCTATCCGTAGGCCCGTCTACACAACGATGATTGGTCCTAACTTCACAGGTGGAGAGGTCGGTAGACACCAGATCATCAGCGTGTATTAACCAATGGGTCTTGATAAGTAAGTATAAGACGGACATGTCGGCACTTCGATCTTAAGATGCGAAATGCTTGCTGGTTTTAAACCTGCTGCGCTTGCCATTTTGACCCATTCGTTTTTCAGTTTTCGATTTTGACTTCTGAATTCATTTTCAGTAGATGCACGATCAAGAGATACGTCTTCAAGATTTTTCAGTTTTACCTGCTGGGGTTATGAAAGCGTTTGGCTGGGTAGATCACATCTCAATTTGACCTTTCCAGGCTTTGAAGAAGGCGAAACCGCCGAAACGTCAGCTATTGCATCCTAATAAATCCCATAATAACAACCTCGTGTCTGCTTATCGAAGAAAAACATCGAATTACCAATCAATGCCGAGGTTAAAAGAAAGTCGGTCGTGGGAATTGCTACATAGTAAAAGTGTATCATTCAATGTCTGCTGTATAGGTGGGAAGAGCGTCTTCATGGATTGGAAGCGTGTCTGTATCACTTAAAAAAAACCTTAACCATTCAGGAGCTCTCGCTAGATCAGATTGGTTAGCCGGATTTCCAGTTAGTTATTGGGCGCCAAGACGGATCTCCAAGAAACGGTAGGAGGATAAATGCTGACCAAACATGAATACTAGCTCCAAGAACTCAAATGGCTTCATAAAATAAGTTTTTTTCGATCCGTCGCTAGATTAACTTCCGATGTGTATAGGAAGTATTTTTTCATGCGTGCAAAGGTGTTTCGTGTTGGCGGCTTGTAGACTGCACGTCTATTCATCAAAACCTTCCAGTCAACGGAGTACATGAGGAAAACTGCCTGGATGGACTTTAGCAAGCGAACGTTAAATGCACTTCCGGAATGCCCACCAGGCTATCAGTGAGTACACTACTCTGGTTGCAACAATGAAGCCAGCTGAGCCACATGTGATTTTCTTCTCAAAAATACTACTAAAAATAGAGGGCTTATTCCAGAAATGAGGTGGTAATGCCATGTCATTAGAAGCAACGAAACACAATAGACCACTTTGGTATATATAGCAAACACGCCTGAAAGCATTTACGACTACTCGCTCAAGTAGCTGGATAATTACTTCAGAGGGAGAAATTAGAAGAAGGAGTTTCTGATTAGACGCTAACTCGATGAAGTTGTCGCCGTGATTGTGGTTTGATATATGCAGTGGAAAACACATTCTAAATATAACCTGAGCACTGATTTCAAAAGTGTTTTTCATGCGATTGCCTTCAGTTTTACTCAGTTCAGCCAAGAGAACATGATGCTCCGTAACTCATGTGATTCAAAAAGCTTCACAAGTGCTACGATCAACTAATGAAGACGCCCTGGTATCGGTCCAAGGTACTCCGCAATAGAAGCTCAAAGATCACCACTATGTAACAGAAAGTAGGGGCAGAAAGAATTGAAACCTCTTATGCCAAAAACTTCTGCCGTTTTGAAACTTAAAATACAAGTGTTTCCAAAAACTTCTTCTACAATTTGCTTTTCATTTTTTTCCACTATATAACTTTTTTTCCTCATTGTAAAATAGATTAGCTTTGTTACATCATTCTTTGCAGACTAACAAATTACTCATAAAAACCTCTGTCGTCCTAGAAAAGTCCTCTTTCCAGTGAAACAAACTTCACTCGGCACCACAACGGTTGGCTTGAGAGGAAGATGTGGGAACATCTTCGCACGTTGCCCTCCCATATGATTGTTTACTTAGCAAGGCTACTGCAAGCGTCTGCCATTGAATTGGGTAGACCGAATACCACATTCGGAATAGATGTTGGTTAAGCTTTTTTTGGACGACTTCGAGCTTGTTCTCATGTACTTTCTTGTCACTTGGCGGTAATTAGTGCATAAGAAACAATCCGCAAGTGTAAAACCGTGAGGTTGAGTAAGATTACATATGTACGAAAGTGTAAACAAATTGATTCCTTACAGAAGAGAAGACTGAGTAATCGTCTCTCAATAAGTTTGCTTTTTAAAGTAGGTCTTTGTTCACTTGGAATCAACACTTGACCTTTCATCGGCAATTCTAGAGCACCTAAAGGACTTAAGGTTCCTGTCAAGAGCGATATCGGTAGTTCCGGTAAAAAGTCGGTGAACGATGTAATCTCTTCAACANCCTAGAAAAGTCCTCTTTCCAGTGAAACAAACTTCACTCGGCACCACAACGGTTGGCTTGAGAGGAAGATGTGGGAACATCTTCGCACGTTGCCCTCCCATATGATTGTTTACTTAGCAAGGCTACTGCAAGCGTCTGCCATTGAATTGGGTAGACCGAATACCACATTCGGAATAGATGTTGGTTAAGCTTTTTTTGGACGACTTCGAGCTTGTTCTCATGTACTTTCTTGTCACTTGGCGGTAATTAGTGCATAAGAAACAATCCGCAAGTGTAAAACCGTGAGGTTGAGTAAGATTACATATGTACGAAAGTGTAAACAAATTGATTCCTTACAGAAGAGAAGACTGAGTAATCGTCTCTCAATAAGTTTGCTTTTTAAAGTAGGTCTTTGTTCACTTGGAATCAACACTTGACCTTTCATCGGCAATTCTAGAGCACCTAAAGGACTTAAGGTTCCTGTCAAGAGCGATATCGGTAGTTCCGGTAAAAAGTCGGTGAACGATGTAATCTCTTCAACATAAAGCCGTAATTAACGCTATGGCATTGCTCTGGATATGGAGATATTTTCAATATTTCTTAATGCATTGATAAATCAAAAATGGTTTCCCGTCTGACCAGAATAAAGAAAGTCTTGGTTTTCCGAAATCGCTATGTAACAGTAGGGTTCATTTGACGAGTTGCAAGTTTCTCTTAAATGAGAAAGGTTGGCAGATAGCTATAGAAATGCCTCAGCACGGTTATCGGTCACTTAAGATAACACAGAAAACCCTACCAAAATTAGAAAGGAACCACCTTCAGTACTCCTATACGAGATGTTAATACTAACAGTAATGATGGTGACAATAAGAGTAATATTAATAGTTATGAAAAATGGTAAGAAACCATAACTAGAGCAAGGACAACAATAGTGATAATAATGTCCTTAAATATACAACACACTAATAGTGTTGGGAAGAGTATTCCGTCAAGACCACCTCCAAATGCAGGACTAATTTTCAACAACGATTCACTTTAAAGTATAATTAGTATCATGCTGAGTAAATACAGCCTTTAATGCACCAACTGAAAACAATCCTTGTTACAGTAATATTTAGATATTTGCAAAACTCCGGACCGCTTGTGTCTACGGTGATGAACGAACGCGCTACTACCTTTCCGGGAGCTAACGCGTTCTAATAAGATAACGGGCTAATCTTTATTGGTTTTGAGCAGAGTACTTTTGAAATCCAGCATCCTTAGCTGTTGAATGCACTGAAAACAAATTATAGAAAAATGAAAGATGAAATCAGAATCGAATGCCGTCCTGAAATCCAGGTCAGGAACTGAAATTAGGAAGATACTGTAAAGTGTACTCATCACCAATATGTCAAATCTCTAAAGGGCTCGAGAAGCTCTTTCAAAAAAAACTTAACGAAGGGAAAAAATCACTGCTAGTCTTCTGTTGCTTAAGAGAGCTCAATGTTGTAATGTTCCCAATGTTATAAAAACATATTGTCAAAAGTTTATTGTGCAAACGAAAAGCATCTTACGGTTTTTAGCAACAGGTACTCTTTTGAAAAATAGTCGTTGTGCTTTGAATGATTGCTTCTAATGTTAGTGCTACAATAGCAAGTAAGCCTGAATTCGATCAATGCTCTTGATATTCATGAACTCGGCGCTATCAGACGCCTGATTGTACCAATCTGAGAACTGATAAGGCTAAAAATCGCTACCAATTCGTTTAGAATTTCACTATTTGTATTTCTTTCAATTGCTAACTCTATCTTATTTCTAGTAATAATTCTGCAGCTTCATAATCGTTGACACTGAAATTGAAATGGAACCAGTTGGAAGAATACTAATCAAATTCCACAGTGCATTCATTTCGAATATTAAACGGAACTGAAAGAAACGAAAATGAAGCATGATCCGTTTTTAATTTATTCCAAGAACTTTAGTTTAGTAAATATTTAGCACTCAAATTTTGTTTTCCTCCTCACTTGGATCTGATTAAAATAATAACCAAGAAATTATTCTCCTATTCTCTACGATTCCGCTCGTATCGCTTTTCTGAAGTACTTCCTTTGGTAGGAAAAAAACACACAAGCAATGAACCCTTCCGCTTCCGTCAAGGCAATAGTTCGGAGAACTTGTAGCGTCCTCGTTCTCTTGAGTAGCCGCGTGAGCGGTTTGGGCGGCTATTTAAAGACTGCATTAAAATTTCGATAGAATGAAAATTAAGCAAAGCGTAAAACTCAGCGAAAGGTGGTATGCCCTTCAAAAAACAAGATTTAAAAGTTAACCTATCTCTAACTATGAAATTAGTTCTTTCTATACCAAAAATCGCGTTTTGTACTACGATATGTTGATCCACAAAAGACTGCGTAAACGTAATAGTTTGCCGTTCAAAAAACTTAACAAAGTGTATTCTTAATCAAGATTTCATGGAAAACCCTTAAATCCCTATAAAACGTTGTAAATGAAATAAAGAAAAAGAAATGGTAGAGAACAAAAGATTTAACAGGCTTCATATACGTTTTCTTTTTCCTAAAAAGCACTACTCGGCATCGGTAGATGCAACCTATCAAGAGAGAAGTTTGAATGATGAAAAGGGGCTTGTTTCTAAGAAGTATATTTAAACTATAAGACACGAGAAATATTTCCTTGAGAGGGTGATTTAAGCCAGTGTTTTTGTATTTTGCAGAAAATTGTTTTTGACTGAGAAACAGCTATGAAAAGCTCTATGTTATGAAAATTTATCCTAACTGTTAAACAGTTTTCTTCCATGATATTGAGATAAGGGCTAACATTCCAACCACGCTAAAGATTCTACACATTTCCGAAAATAACATTTGAATGATGCCTTCTAAAGCAAAAAACCTTCAACCCCTACAACTCCATACAGAACTATTCATCATAGTTTACCGATAAATATCTCGACATCAGTTTTTTAAGAATTTGAAAAAAAAACTTTAAAAATCGCGATATAAACGTATTCCCTACAGAAGGTGGGAAATAGATAGGGCCTTACTTGGGCATCCTGTAAAGGAAGTAACCTAAGCTGAAAACCCTTCAAAGTAATGCCAGTCATCAGTTAGTTTTGACCCCTGGTAAACATATGGATTTCGTTTTATTTCAATTTAATCTATAGAGGGAAGAAACAATGAAAGCGCTGAGCAAGCCTAAGGAGAACGGACCGAAGTGCGTTGAGTCGTTTTGAGCACGACCGACTCTTTCGAACAACTTATGCTAATTCGGCAACCGCAATGAGTTGTGGTCTAGGAGCAAGTCGTGAACTATTATGTCGTTCAATATTAATTCTCTTTAAGGAAAACAAGAACACGAAAAACTTTGGAAGAATCTACAAAAGCTGTTAAAAATTCTCTAAAAGCCCCCATTAAGGAGTGCTGTACTTCAAGCATACTGTAAGGCAATGAACAAATGCTCGATTACTAGGATGCATTCCATACGAATATACAAGAAAGCTACCTGAAACTTTCCTTCTTTGCATTCGTTAGATCACCTCCAAAAACGACCTGCTCAGAATCACTTTGTCTCATAACTGCTTAAAATTAATGGTGAACTAGCATTAAGTTCGATGGCCTTCATATCTCTAGAAGCAGTTACGATACCGTTATAATTAGACGGTCATTAGAAAGGATGTAAAAATTCGCAGTCCTAGAAATAGTTTTTACTAAACAAAATAATTGTAAGCTCATCACTCCAACTATCTACTTAATTCCAGAATCAGTAAGTAGGGATGCGGTAACCTTATGAATAGGTAAAAATCCCGGACACGTGTTCGTTTGAGCGAATTTCATATTCCAGATGGACAACATCAGTAAGTGAAAAGTTGTTTTTGTGCTGCACTCCTAAATGCTTGAAATCTCCTAAGCCCTGCAAATCTCATTAATTAAGACAAATCTGAGTACTTTTAACAGGAAAGAAGAGAAGAAGCCCATCATGCGTGTCTGCGTGTCTAATCCATTAAAGGCATTTCACGTTCGAAACATTTCAGAAAAACTACAGCTGACGGTATTCTTACGGCGGTTAGTAAAAAGTGGAGAAAAGCCTTGTGACAAAAAATCATGTTATTAGACATTATGTGAGAAAAAACCATTTCTTTTTTAGCTGAGAGACAGGCAAAACGAAGCACCCGGATGGCGTGGTGGTGAAGTGCGCTGCTGCCCGGAAAGGACAATAGCGTGCATTCGTTCCCCACCGCATACGCCTGCGGTCCGGAGTTTTGCAAATATCTCAGCATTATACACGAGTTATATTTCGCAACATACCTTGCCATTAAAAAGAAAAAGGCAGTAAATAAAGGGTTAAGATTTCTTTTTTTCTTCTTTTTGCCTTCTTTTAGAGTCGCCATCATAGAGCGAAAGTACTATAACGAATGGAAAATGTGCTGGAGCACACACGAATCGCTCTCAGAAACTATCCAAGCATTCCAATAGATTCTATTTTTACTATTATTAAGTGGGACATTTGCTTATTATCTTAACTTGCTTGATTAGATTTCAAACTACCCTATCTTTGTTTCCAGAGACGGATAGCACTGTGGTAGTGATGTCCATCATCACGAGCATGGTCTTAGTTTGATTCCGCTCGTGGCCGACCAAGCCTCTCATCCCTCCGGGGTCGAGAAATTGGTGTCGGACTTGTCTGGGAAGAAAACATTCTCTGCAATCCATTTGAGAACGCTTCAGTCCGGATATCTCATGACTCCAGGGAGAATTGCTCTACCAGCATTTTACAACATTCAAGATGAAATAAAATCCTCAAGGAGCAACCGAAACCACATGTAGAAGTTGGAAGATCATCCTAGATAATGGATGCGGAGAAACGAATCGAATGTGAGAAGTGCTGAGATCCGCACAGTATACGTAAAGACGGGCCGTATAAATAAATAATTAAACAAATAAATAAATAAATAAAATAAAGATCCTTATTTTCTCCCAACGGTTGACCACCTCGTCGTGACTGGAAATAGTTCCTGGGTGTCGGGTTGCGATGTGTAGCGAGGGGATTCATCCTCCCAGGAGATTCTCCCAAACTGAGAAGCAGTCCGGCGTTTCCACCAGGAAGCCCCGCTAAGAGTAAACCAATACCAGTTTCCACGACCGTCCTGGTATCAAAGCCGCATGGTGGAAAATCTACCTCTGATCCACAAGGGCTGCGAGCCTGTGGTGGTGAAGACCTTGGGCAGACTTTGGCCAGGCTGACCTCAAGACTCCAGGGAACCAGAATGGCTTAACCAGAAAATCTCCAAAAAACAACCAGTGAGGACGGGCCATTTAAGTATCAAGTATGTAATTCGAAACATTACATTTCAGTCCAGAGTTTGAATTTTTAACTACTAAACGGTAAGGACAACAGCGCGTGTTCGTTCCCCACTGCATACACCTGCGGTCTGGAGTTTTGCAAATAACTCAGCATTACATACTATTAATAGAATTTTCTTTTTCTTTTTTTCTCTGAATATCAAAAGTTAGGTTAAATTAGTTTTAGAACTTCCCACGTTCTTGCCATATTGAGAATTTCGTATCTCACTATGGATTCATTTTAAAGAGGGTAAGCCTAATTAATTTGTCTCACCCTCATCAGAATGTACTCCCCCATAAACTCTTAGGTTATAACGTCTTTCAATTACAACTTCAATCTGATCCTGTTTAGCAAAACGAACCGAATCGTTTCTTCCTGGCAGTATCGCCCTTCCATAAAACCACTGGACGCGAATCGTGACTAATTCCATGCTGAAAACGTTGGCAAAGTTGCTGATGGTGGTAGTGGAGACCATTTCCGATTCCGAAACCGCCTAGTAACAACGGATCGGTCTTGTCCTTGTGGCCCCACATCTACAATCACCGTGAAGTGATGTAAAAAATGAAGACGGTCACGAGGCAGAGCGAAATAGAAAAAAACAATAAACTAGAAAAAGATTGGACAGAGTGTGGGAAAAGTGTAGAATCAAGTGCAGGAAGTACTAAATCGTTTAAATATGAGAAAGAAGCAGGAAAATAGCCAAGAAAAATCAGTGAGGGTAGAATTCAAACTGTTCAGGAAAATAACTATAAGTTGAAAGATTGTGCATTCAGGAAGACTCAGTATAAAAATAAGCATGGAAGAAGAAGAAGAAGATAAGGACAACAAAAAAATAGACGAATAGACAAGAAATTCTTATCGGCATAGTTCAATAAGTAACTGTCTAATTGAAAAACAATAAGAAGTAGTGGAATATAAAAAGCTATGGCGAAGACGCGTATGCAGCGCAGTGGCTAGAGGTGCCCTGCAAAACACATGGAATTGACACGTGCCAGGCTCACCAAACCTTCTATTTCTCCGTGGTCGGCAAGTTGAGGCCAGACCCTTTTGGAGAATGGCAATACTGACTCGACACATTAGTAGGCCACCGCGAGTTATTGTGCAAGCCTGGTAAGCATTCAATCACCTCTAACGATCCTTTTAACGAAGTGGAATGCATGGAGCATCCAGCAAGGATTGGTCAACCCCGAAAGCTTTATCATTCTATGCCTTTTAGGCGAATACGACTTCCCATTCTGTTAAAAAATATGGGCCGGTTTTTTATGTCCGCCTACAGTTCAATAATTGATATTCAAAAAAGTACTGAAAATCTGAACTGAACGCAATGAAATTGTAGCAATGTCATTACCTAATTTGAATTCCCATATAAAGGGAAAAGCAACGGATTCTTCGGCACGACGAGGCCTAGTCGGACGCGTTCAAAGGGTTTTTGGTTTAATTCCCAACCTTAAACGGATAGAACTATCCATCGTTTCCTTGTCATCTCTGGTATCCTGGCGAATATTACATGCTTAATATAGCAGACGGATGGTGACACGAAAATAAAATGTTGCTGCATAAGCCAAACAACAAAAACTAGCACATCATTACTACTGAAGAGTACGTCAGTGTAGCGGTATATCTTAATGCCATTAATCAAAACCATAAATTTAAAGCTCTTTTATAAAGAACTACAACGGAATTAGTAGCACAACAATAAAGGACAAAACTTTCGACATCGATCGACCCTTTAAAGGTCATTATGCATTGGTCGCCATTCGTAATATCATAGACGTGTGAATGTCTTTCTATCTTTCCATATGCGTCTACTAGTCGTACGCAAATCTCGAATGAATGGATGGTTTAGTTTCCTGAGGCGTGGGATCGAACCAACAACCTTGTGGGTAACGCCGGGCAGCACAAAGCTGTACGCACTCAAAGGCGAAATCATAAAACAATGTAAAATTGCCGAATTTTTCTTATAACTACTAGCAAAAAATATCACGTTACTCCAAATTATTACCGACTATCAAGAAAATGCTCCAGACTTAGTTGAATGACTTATTAAAGTATCGAACGGAAACTGCCTTGAAAAACCATCGAAAAGACATGGAGAATCTTTGGAAACACATTTTCAGCGCATGTAGTGCAGTGGTTAGAGGTGACTTTCATGACACATGGGCTCGATTCCATGCCTCAAAATCACCAAGCGTCGCATCTTTCCTGGTTTTTCAACTTATTACTAGGCTTGCCACCACGAGTCCGTTGCATAGGCCAGACGTGCATTCAATCACTTTTAACGATGCTTGAAGATGAAGTCGAATGTATGATGCACCTCTCAAGTATTGACCAACGCCTTGAACTTTTGGCTTCACAACTTTCGGCAGCTTTCCACGTAGAGTTAGATACCTATTCATCAACAAAAAATACTTTTTTGGACTATAACATGCACAAGGGATATCCAACATAAGAAGCAATATAAAAGCAGTTCAAGCGAAAGATTCTCTAGTATAGTTTGAAATCCTCAGACAGATTTGTATAAGGATGTTGCCAAAGAAGGCGAGATGTAAAGTCTAGATTCGCAATGAATTGTCACCCATTTTGGATTAACTATGCTAATTAGATTCTAAGGGGTGCAGGGTGTCGTCTGCAGAGGAAAAAATGTCTTAACTTAGAGATCGAAGTTGAAAATCTAATTCAGAAATAAAAATCTTCTTTACCAGATTTAATTAAGATTTTTCAAAATATGGTTCTAAGGAGAAAATTCCTATAGTATCCACGTCATCTGTAAGCCTGTTGATCACCAAGTTGTTTGGGCAAACTCAGTAAAGATTCCTTTCGTACCCCAAAGCTGCTTAATGAGTTCATTCTCATTTGAAGCCCATAAACACTATCACGCTTCCAAAACAGCTTCTATCTTCAGTGCTCCATTAAAGAATACAACGTATTCCCTAGTCATCTGGTTGTTAATTAGAGTATTATTTCTTAAAGCATAAAACAATTTTGTTCAACAGAGACTGGAAGGACAATCCTATCCACTAAATCAACTTGTGCGTCATCCAAGAGGAAGTATGTGGTTGACTTAGGAGTGATTTTCTTCGTATTTTTGTTGAGCAAACGCGAGGTGTTACTATTCTTTGTTCACGATTAAGCTGACGTTTCGGCGGATTTCCCTTCTTCAGAGTCTGGAAAGGTCAAGTTGATAGCAATCCACTCGGCCAGACGCCTCTATAACCAAACAAAGAAACTCCAAACCAAGATTTCACTCACTTTGAACACAGCTTTACATCACTTTTCATTACCTCTCCTCTCACCCCTCTCACACGAAAAGGGCGCTTATAAGAAACATGTTTCGAGCAGCAACCAACGTGTGCACGGGAAGAGAGCAGAGAGAGGAGTCCCGGAACTTGGCACGGCAAATAGCCGTTTCTAATGGCTACGAAACTGTAGCTCAGAATAGGTGTAGAGGAAATCGTAGGCCTCCAAACGACAACTCTAGCGATAGAAGGATCCCGTTTAACCTACCCTTCATCTCAAATGATATAAGTACAGCTATAAAACGCTGCTTAAGAAGGGCGGGCTTAGAGAATTCGGTGAGCGTAGTTGAAATACCACCGAGTAATCTTAAGCGCCAGCTAGTTCGTAACCGCCTATATGACCGTTTATGTGCAACTCAAAATTGCATAATTTGCCCCAGTGGTAAAGACGGTGATTGCATGAGCTCGGGTATAGTTTATCTGATCTCCTGTAAGACGTGTGGTGACGAATACATTGGCGAAACGGGTAGACCCCTCTGTGTCCGCATGAAAGAACACCTAGCCGGCAAAAATAGACCAAATACCCCGCTAGGCACGCATAGGACCCAGAGACATAACGGGGACGACTTCGAAGTATGTGTCACTTTCCTCGCACGCGAATCAAGAACACAGGCGCGAAAAACTCTCGAGGCACTCTGGATTAATTCCAGAAATGCGAAAATGAACCGCAAGGAAGAATGCCTCATTATCACGCGTGATATAGGGCAGTATATAAAACTGCTTTTCTGATGTGAGGGGCACATTGTACTTCCACGTGATTTCTGTGCAGTTGGTCTCTACGTGACATACTTAGTGGAAACCTCATAGAAAGCGGTGAGTGTGCAAAGCTGTGTTCAAAGTGATTGAAATCTTGGTTTGGAGTTTCTTTGTTTGGTTATGGAGGCGTCTGGCCGAGTGGATTGCTATCAACTTGACCTTTCCAGGCTCTGAAGAAGGCGAAATCCGCCGAAACGTCAGCTTAATCGTGAACAAAGTATAGTAACACCTCGCGTTTGCTCAACAAAAATACGAAGAAAATCACTTGATCAATGCCGAGGTTAATAGAAAGTCGGTCGTGGCAGTGACTTAGGAGTGTCACGACTACTATTCGAAGAGAACGGATTAGTTTTACATGACAATGTAAACGAAGAGTGTTCTGCTCTATAAAGAATATACTATAAATATAATATATAATATAATATAAAAGATAAAAACTAAAACGTTTAACGCTGACTTGTCTATTCGATGTACTCCATGCATTGGACTCCATTCGTAGCATCGCGGAGATCGGGAATACATAACTGGCCTATATAATGGCTCCCAATGGTCTAGTGATGTGGTAAATCAGTGTTTTTAATCTCCTATCCTTCCAAGCAAGTACAGTACAAATTTGTTAGTCCCGGAGGGATGAAAGACTTGTTTATCCCATGGCGCCGGATCAAACCAACGAACACCTAGTTGTTGCACGTCACCTTTAGCTAGTGTCTAATCCCTTCAGTTGCAAAAAAAATAACAATACATAATATTTGTATTGGATAGGGAAATAACAATGAAGTCATAAGGAAACGTAATCCCCGTTAACAAATTTTAAATTTCCGTTCTATATTCGTCAATTTAGCTACACTGGCTGTATCTTGTCATGAAGGCAATGCTCATAGACGAAAAAGTATTTAAAAGATGAAGGTTCGAAGATGAGCAGATAGAAAACACTACAAATTGTAGGAGCCAAAGCATCCTACTAAATCGAAAACGTGTTTTCTACAAAGCACGTTAATCATCTTTCGATAACTAGTCATTCGTTTTATTTCAATTGACAATATCCTTTACCTGTAAGTAGGTATTGTCCTTAGAAAAAAGTGCCAAACACAAGTTTACGGTTACGTGGTAGTGACTGGATCGACAAACGATTGTGTAAAATGAGCGGAAGAAGCACGTGAGTGCGCCGGAAGCATGGTCGATGACTATTCTACTTGAATTATATCACAACATGGTAGTCACCAATAAACGAAATATGAGAAAAAGTACTTCACAAAGAGTTGAAAGTCTTCGGGTGAAAGTAATAGGTAAGCAGTACTCTCGGTGTCTTTAGCTCTGTACGGTGCTGCCGTAGATCTGCTCCACACTGAACGAGTTCAACGCTAAAGCGTTAACGGTTGAAGTAGTCACTTAACCGAAATGACACTGATTTCTCAGTGTGGCCGTATAATTTGAATTAATTTAGTGCCCATGTCCTTTCATTTCATTGCTGCCAAAAATTTCGACTTGGAAGCCATTAAGGTTCAACATGCTATATAATTCGCGAACGCTCAGTAGACTAGTCATAGAAATCGGTTCACCACAAAAATCGTTGCTGTTCTGGGAGAGCCTTGTTGGTCACAAGGATACCAAATTTCTTACGGCGCATAAGGTCGGATAAAAACCTATTGGTAAAAAACTGAGAATGTCTTAACAATGCCCTACTGAGACTCTAGGGCAAACCAAAGTCGTGTAGCATTCAGCATTCTTTATCAAACCCATCATTGACTCTGAAAAGAGACAGACCAGCGATAGGCCACAGAGAGCGTTTTCCTTTATATGTATATGTCACACCAAATCCATCACTCGAAGCAGTGATCTTCATGCACTTTGAGGCCTAGCAAGTTACAACAAGTATGACGCAGACACTTCCAAATAAAACCTAAGGACGTGAAGGTCAGTACTCCGTAAGTAGGATCTGGACCACCTTAGGTGAGAGGATTTCACGACTTCATGTTGGCTTCGCTGGTTTCCTCGTACATCTGCTTGCCATATCTTTGACTCTCTTGGGATTGTGTCTAACGAGGACCCTCATCGATACATACAGACGAAGATTCAAGGAATAGCAAAAAAAGAAGAGCATGAAGAGATATTGAAGCGATCTTCTCGAGTTCAACATTTTGCTCCCAGCTCTGCTAAAAAAAAAGAAAAAGAAGCGAGAGAGTAACAATCTGCTGTGGCATAGAATCAAAAGCAGGGATATTCTATAGAATTCTCTTTGGATTCACAACACTTGTACAGTACTGTCTACACAATGAAGAACAACGACCATCATTTCCGAAGAAGTCCGAGCTGCAATTGCAAGCATGAAACTTGTCATAGTTCTTCGAGCAAACAACACTTCGGATGATTATTTGCGTGTCGAAGACCACGAATGCATAGCACATTCTTCAGGTATTGATCAGCAACGACAGCTTCTTATTTCTTTACTTATTATCTCGTCTTCATAAATCAGTAAAATACGTCTCAATAAAAAAAGATCAATAAGCTTGACAACGAGAAGAGAAGAGGACAGGTTGATGGGAAGAAAATTAGAATGAATCTCGAGGGGATTAAAACAACTTCGACAAAAAACACCAGAAAGATGGACGGTATATAGGTGTTCGGTAACAACTATAATAGTAATGATCGTGGAAAACTTTTTCTGAAAGAAAAAGTCTTCGCAGATCAAGTACTGCGGTCTGTTTTCTGTAGTGATAAAGGCACTTTGGATTGGATGGTTTTGCATGTTCACACAAATATAAAATCGTTTTCAGCACTGATAATGGATAAACCAAATGCTTGGAAGCATTATCACACAATTCACCACTGTTTTCCAGTCACTTAGAAGAAACTGATTTTCATGAAAACGCTTGTTGAAGGAAATGTTTACAAAATGGGCGCGGCACCAAAGCACAAAACAAAGAACTCGCTTAAAGAGTGGACTGGGTGTCTTTTTAGTTTATGGTCAAGAAAATACAATAAAAACGGTCAAAACAATAAACAGAAAACTACGCAAACAGTAAGCACAAACAGAATTTTTGCTCCCAGAATGTAATGAAACGGCTAGGATACAAGTGCAATTCGTGAAATCACATATTTTACAGACGGAGACGTTACCATAAGCATTATTTGCGTTGTAGAAACACATTAACACATGTGCAATAGCATGTACTAACGTTGAATAGGGTCAGAGTGGACAGCATGTATTGAGTACAATACACACCGCATACGACAAAAAAATTAGGCGTCGACCCATACTGTTGCCATACAAAATTAGGCGTAGAATTACATATGTCAAAAGTTGGTTACGGCTATTCAAGGGATTGTAACAGATATATTTCCAACCCGTTACAACAACTCTCCCATCGGTTTACCGCATCACCGTGACTGGGAGGTGTTCTTGGGTGTCGGAGTGCGATATACAGCGGACGATTCATCCTCTAGCAGGGTCTCCCAAAATGAGGTGTCCGGCGTTTCCATCAGGAAGCCTAGCTAAAAGTAAACCAATACCAGGATCCACCATCGTCCTGGGGTCAAAGGACAGCAACAGCCTGTGGTGGTGGGCAGACTTTGGGTAGGCTGACCTCTTGACTCCAAGGAACCACAATGGCTAAGCCAGCAAAACTCTGAAAAATTAGAAATTTCACTAGGGTTCGCACAAGTAGTGAAGACGATGGGACTACCTGTGAGTATATTTATCCTTAACGTCTTAATCCGAAAAGCACCTTTCTGGAAAAGTTTCGCGAAGGAAAGTAATAATAAAAGATTTTAGGGACTTGTTTCGTGAAAAATATGTTAGGATAATATAGAAATACAGTACTACATAGAAATTGCTAAAACGATGCAAAAAATTGCACCAGAAAAGGATAAAAAAGTTCTGGCACTTCTGAGAGTCACTATGTGAGCAGAGATCCCATTGAGAACGTTATGTGAACTTCGGGAAACTTGATTCGCCACCAATAGAGACGACTAAGACAAATTCATCAGTAGCTAGTGCATTTGAATATTTTACTAACATAACTGTTAATATTTATTAAAGAAATGATGCGAATAAGGTCAGTGCGTAGGAGGCGAACAGAGTATCTAATTTGATTGCGGACGACTTGATTTAGTGCTTCATTGGCTAGTATTATAGGGTTGATCAAATTACAATGGGTGAAGAATGATTAAGGAGCAGAAAACTTACAGTAATCTGATAGAAAAACGTGAAACAGCAACTATTTAAAGGAAATGCAAGAAATTATTGTTGGTGAATTCTCCAACGTCAATCGCGCAAATATAACAAATGGCACGATGAGCCGAAGATAAACAATCCTTCTAGACAAGAGCGGTTCGAAAACCACAAAATAAAAAAACGGGGAAAGGCGAATGAAAGTACGGATTCTTGCGACGAAGTTTTTTCTCACTAGATCAAATCAATAATGGGTAGAACGTATCGTCATACAAGGAAATAGCCTACTGATTAAAAACACTCTTTATGACTCCTGTAGGTTTTCCAGTAAGTTTTGCTATGAGCTTAATCACGGTACGGTCAGTGAGTGCTGTAATTCCCCACTAAACTGATATCTGATGTCTTTAGTCTCTCATACGGTGAAAACAAATGAAAAATAGTAACAGAATTTCCATTCAAAAATGGAGGTAAGCCCCTGAGAATCCACTTCACAGCGTCTTTTTTCATTAGCCTATGCTCTACCATGGAAGGATTTTCTCGAATACATCATGCTGGCAAAATGGTAAAAAACACCTGAGATTTCGATCAAGCATCTATTGCTGATGAAACGGCAGGATTTACACGATTCGGAGGAAAAGGCATCCACAAGAGCGAAAAAAAATGAGTGGAAATGAGAAAAAGGTATAAAAAATAAAGAAAGTGCTGCACAACTGTAGAAGTAGAGGAACTACTGAGAGTTATGAGTTCAGAGTTCAGTAAACATACGGCAATAGTAGCAATAGTTTCTGTGATAAAAACTGATAGTGATGAGGACGTTGACGGAAGCTTAAAAATTCGCTTCTTGGATTTAGTACAAGATGACTAGTGTCGTTTTCTTGCTCAGCAATCGCGAGGTTTTTAAACAGCATACATTTACTTCCATAAAAAAACACAATACAATACAACGCTAGCTGACGTTTCGGCAGTATCGCCTTCTTCAGAGCCGCTTTTTCGTGACTTCCAATGAGGAAGTTTAGAACAGCTGATTATAGTCGCATGTGGTTGTTCTAAACTTCCTCATTGGAAGTCACGAAAAAGCGGCTCTGAAGAAGGCGATACTGCCGAAACGTCAGCTAGCGTTGTATTGTATTGTGTTTTTTTATGGAAGTAAATGTATGCTGTTTAAAAACCTCGCGATTGCTGAGCAAGAAAACGACACATTCATATTCCAATGCCGAGGTTAAGAGAAAGTCGATCTTGGGAACTATTACAAGATGACTAGTCTTTAAAACAATATTTATTCAAAAATAGCCAGGGTTTAGGTGATTTCAGCCTTTTTAGGGCCGGGAAAGGTCAAATTGACGCAGAATTTACTCACCCAAGTAATTCCATGACCGCAACGGAAAAAAACACAAAACCAAAATTTCGATCGCATTGTAAAGAACTTGGTTGAACGTCTAAGACTCACCTTTTTCTATAAGAACCGTAGTCTTTCTATAGGGCCATATAGGGTCTATATATGTTCACCCATAATCTCAAACAACATTGTGGACTGATTTCTTCAACCTAATAGAGGCACATCAGCCACATACGCAAATTCTGCACCGTTGGTTTCCAACCAGTAGGCGGTAGGTTCATGAAAAACGGTGAGTATTTGAAGAAATTGTTTTAAAAGCGATCAATTATTTAGGTGGGTTAAATTATTTAGGTGCCAGGCTTTTTGTTTTTGAAGCTATGGAAGTAATCACAATCTTAACTCTTTTATTTACTACCTTTTTCTTCTTAATGGCAGGGTNTAAGAGAAAGTCGATCTTGGGAACTATTACAAGATGACTAGTCTTTAAAACAATATTTATTCAAAAATAGCCAGGGTTTAGGTGATTTCAGCCTTTTTAGGGCCGGGAAAGGTCAAATTGACGCAGAATTTACTCACCCAAGTAATTCCATGACCGCAACGGAAAAAAACACAAAACCAAAATTTCGATCGCATTGTAAAGAACTTGGTTGAACGTCTAAGACTCACCTTTTTCTATAAGAACCGTAGTCTTTCTATAGGGCCATATAGGGTCTATATATGTTCACCCATAATCTCAAACAACATTGTGGACTGATTTCTTCAACCTAATAGAGGCACATCAGCCACATACGCAAATTCTGCACCGTTGGTTTCCAACCAGTAGGCGGTAGGTTCATGAAAAACGGTGAGTATTTGAAGAAATTGTTTTAAAAGCGATCAATTATTTAGGTGGGTTAAATTATTTAGGTGCCAGGCTTTTTGTTTTTGAAGCTATGGAAGTAATCACAATCTTAACTCTTTTATTTACTACCTTTTTCTTCTTAATGGCAGGGTATGTTGTGAAATATAACTCGTATGAAGTGCTGAGATATTTGCAAAGCTCCGGACCACAGGTGTATGCAGTAGGGAACGAACACGCGCTGTTGTCCTTACCGGGGAGCAGCGCACTTCACCACTACACCATCCGGACCCGGTTTTTTGCAAATATCTCAGCACTTCATACGAGCTATGGAAGTATTTTGTTGACCAGATTGCAACTAACTTAACTCTTCAGACCCTGAAGCTCTCAAAGAAAAAGAGGTTTCTCATCCAAAGCGTCAATGAGCAGTAGAGAAAATAAAAGGGAAAACAGACTGGTGGAAAACTGACGTCGCTAAATTTCCTTAACACCATTTTCGTCTCTTCACTTTAAATTTACAGCTTCCTTTCTTAAAGAAGCTGCAAGAGTTAGAAATTTTGCATCAATAGCAAGTAAGTGAACGAAGTGAGTGTATTGGACGAAAAGTGATTTATACGAATATATTAAAGTTGAATTCGTTCAAATTGGATGTGATTATGAAGCACAGTATGGCAATGTAATGGAGCCTGGCGGAAAGCGGTTTGTCACAAAATGTTTCCTAAGAAATCGAGAGGAAAAGGATAAACTGATATCTATTCAAACCTTATCTAAACGCTAGTTTCAACGAATGACGTTCTCATTAAATATCAATGAAGTTACGGTAACGATCTTCACTTCTAATACTACCAGTTTATTCCACTTCATATACTCGTTTCTTTTGAGCTTCTATTACTGACTTGGATACTTGTACGGCCCATCCTCACTGGTTGTGCGGGACCTAGCATACTCTCCATTTATCGGAGTTTTGCTGGTTTAGTCATTGTGTTTCCCTGTAGTTCCTGGGAGCCTCCCAACGGTTTACCGCCTAATCGTGACTGGAAGATGTTCTTGGGTGCCCGGCTGCGATGAACGGCGGGGATTTGGTCTACGCGGTAGGATCTCCCAATCTGAGAAGGAGTCCGGCGTTTCCATCACGAAGCTCACCTGGAAGTAAATCAATACCAGGATCCACCACCGTCCTTGTATGAAAATAGTCGCATAGTGGCAAATCTCCCTCTGATCCACAAAGGGTGCGACTACCTCTGAGCTTACATTATTGGAACAGAAAAGGATAAAGCGTTCGGTGCTTGTTTCTCCCTGTGAAAGCGTTATGCACTTGACTCTATTCATTACATAATGGTCAGTGGGTGCACATTTGTGCTGTACAGGGACACACGGTGGACTATAGTGATGTATGAGGCTAGTGTTTGTACCCTCCCAGTAGTGTATGCTAAGAAATCATGAAGGAATAGAGGGCCAGGGTGCTGCTTCGAACCAACAACCTAATGCGTATTGCAAGTATTAACGAAGTCTAAAACTCGGCTAACAAGTTAGACTCTTGAATTGATGTTCTCCTCGTTAATAAACACGAGTATGTTGAACTTGTTATACAGAATTGTGGCCTGCATGATGGTATAATGGTAACATTTTAAAAATTCGCTATCGTATCTTGCATTCTAAAGTTGCGTACAAGTGTATCCTTATCATTTATTTTCGAGACTCATCATCAATGCTACCGTGCGGATCCCAGCACTTCTCGCATTCGATTCGTTTTCTCGCATTCATCGCCCGCAGAGATCTTCGAACATGTTGCAAGTTGTTTCGGTTGCTACTTGCGGATATCACCTTCTTTATGAATTTTATGAAATGCTGGTCAAATCGAATCCCCTTGCGAACTTGGAGATTGCCGAGATAAGGCGTTCCCACTTGGATTGGAGGAAAGCGTTTGAGACGGGGTCGACCTATCGCGGGACCGCATCACCAACAATATAGTGTTTAAAAACGAATTAATTTTTATCTATTATTCACCACGAAACCTTCAACACTTGGAAGTCGACATACATTCGATTTGGAAAACCACTCAATATAATCAACATGTATTTTTTCATTGATAACTTAACACGAGGTTCATAAAAAAGTTTATTCGGATAACGTTTCTACTTCTTCGCCTTCCTCAGAGCCGATGGTTCGAGTCGATGGTCCACAGCTGATCGCCTCTTCGATATGGTGTCTTCGTCGTTACATTGAACAGGTCTTCTTCAGTGAAGCACCGCAGGAATGAGGCAACCTTACCAACGAATGCTCTTTTCTGCTGGAAAGATCGTCTGGAGAAAGCAAGGTATTACCACAGGACAATCACCATCAACATCAGCCGTCCTATAGAAAAAGCACCCGGTGAGATTGTCTCATTTAAGCAGTGTTTTACTGAAGAATCCGTCTCGATACGAAGAGGGTACCACATCGAGGGTCCGAGCGACTGTGGTCATTGTCGCGAGCCGTTGGCCCTGAGGAAGGCGAAGACGTCAAAACTGTCGAAATTTTAACCGAATAAAATTCTTTATCAAGTCCGTGTTAGCTTATCAATGAATGAATACATATTCACTAGTTATACCAAGGTTAAAGAAAAGCCGGTTTTTGGAGTATGCAATGTAACAATTTAGACTTCCATAAAATACATAATAAGTTACAAAAAGGAAATAGACTTCGAAGCTTCGCAACTAAAGTGCAAATTGAGACGAATAATACTAATATACTTGGTCGGAGATAGCGCAGCTGTTAGGAGCGTCCTGCAATACATATGCGATATCTGGTTCTAATCTGGGTCCTAGGATAACGACGTCTCTAATGCACACGGTGCTGACAACTCGGTTCCAGGCACTGACTTGATGGATCAATGGACATCGGAAAATCATTATGTAGGACAAACATGTATGCAATCAACTCTATGAAGCTATGAATGGAGTCTTATGCATGACACATAGCTCAAGGATTGATCAAGCAAATCCTTCTAGGCCTTTATTGATCTGTCGTTTAACGGTTTATTGCCTCGCGGCGAATGGAGGTGTGATTGGATGCAGAAATATGATGAAAATTGGGAGACACATCACCTAATAAGCTCATTCAAATCTGAAGGAGAGTTCGTTACACTCTCATCCCGCCCACTAGTTGAAACTCAACTTCGCGACAAGAATGATTGCAGTCTACTGGTGTCAGTTTGATATACTCGACAATTAATAGCATTACATCCAATTTATAGCTAATCTGCATAGTACGACATTTCATAAAATTAAGGAAAGCTTAGAAAGGAGACCAAAAGCGAACGAGACATGATCAAGAAACATGTGTATTTGGTCTGGATTTTCGAGAATCAAATGAATGACCTCCTTCATGTTGGGCCCATAGGTAATAGAAATTGGACCTTAACAGCAACAAATGAATAAAAAATACCTTCAACATAAACAGAATAAAATCCCAACGACGATCTTACTGTGTGATTTAAATAGGAACAATGAAGCCTAAAATAGTATCGAAAAACCACCTATGCACGTCACCAGATGGATAAAGACTGCAAATGAAATATGCTTACGAAAATCTTCCGGTCTATGAGGAACTCACATTCCTAACTGCCACGACCGACTTTCTATTAACCTCGGCATTGATCAAGTAATTTTCTTCGTATTTTTGTTGAGGTTAAACCTCATAGGAAGCGGCTCTGAGGAAGGCGAAATCCGCCGAAACGTCAGCTTAATCGTGAACAAAGAATAATAACAGCTCGCGTTTGCTCAACAAAAATACGAAGAAAATCACATTCTTAAGTGAACTAAACTTCTAGCAGGTACTAAAACTACAAAAGAACCTTGAATATTTATTTTTCTTCATTTTCCCTACTCGACATCACATATGTGCGGGTACCAATGATTCCCGTACTCGCTTCGTTTCTTCTTATCCATATTTCACGAAGGTTTTCAGAATTTTGCGTCTGGGATCAGCGACTGCTTAAGGATTTTCGATCTTCTTTACAAACTTCGTAGAAATCTAGAATCTAAAAATTGAAGGAAGTCGGTTCTCCATGGAATCCAAAGATCGTCCAGCTGGAGCGTTCTCAGACGAATTAAAGGGAATGGGCTTGTTCCAGAAAAGCATGGTATCAACTTCGCGATCTCGGGGAGAAGGGGGTATGGTTGCTCGGGATTATCCATCATCAGCATCCTTGCGGTTGTATTTCACATAACACCCTACCATGAAAAAAATAATTGGCAGCAAATAAAAGCTTAACAAAGAGAAGAGAATCCATGTGACCTTAATGTGGTAATTTCAAAACGATAAACGTTTAGAAAAACCACTAAACCCATACGGGAGAGGTTGACAATGAGCAAATGCTCGTAATATCAGACTAAAAAGGAAAAAAATTTTCTAACTAATGGAAAAACCGCCCTTCTAACTAGTGTGTAGAATTTCTTTCCAGATAAAGTCCAGGAGTACTGAACATTAGGCTAAAAGGCTTCAGAGTGACGAGTTTCATTATCAGTGAAAAGCTCTTCACTACGCGAGAGAAGAAAATTCTTATTGCTTTTTCTTTCGAACTATTAACAATCAAAAAATAAAATTAGATAAGAGTAAAAATCCAAGTGGTCTGTTTTTAGTGGTAAAATTTTAACAAGCATATTCATTGACGAGCAACCAACTAAAAGTGGAGAGACGACGGACAACAGCGGCTCTAACAATAAATGAATGCTGCTCTAACTAAATGAGACGAAACCACTAAGCAAAATAATAAGATCCATAACAGAATATTGTGGTTGAATTTTTTCTTGGCTATAAGCCAAACAGCAATTTCGGGTTGCTACAACGATATAGTGAATATACCCACAATGATGCTGAGATATTTGCAAAACTCAAGACCGTAGGTGCCTGTGGTGGGAAACGAACGCGCTATTACCCTTTCTGGGAGCTGACACGTCCACCACTACACCATGCGGGTCCTTCATTTCGCCTATCTCTCAGTTAGTAAATATTGCTAGATATGCTGGATAGTTCGTGAATAAAACGCGACTTGAGCAGTTATCAAAAAAATAACTCAGTATGAAATAAGCAATCAAAAGTGTGAATAAATCAGAATTGAGCTGAATAACCTAGGTTTCATTTGCAACCTCACCAAATAACATAGCAGCAAAGACAATATAACTATTACTTTTTGAAGAACTTGTAAAGTTAGCGAACACATTTGGGCTAGATCCTCTTCAAGTGACGATCAATAGAGAGTTCGAACGAATCACTATAGACACGAGAACGCCCACCGTTATCAGAAAATCCTATACATCATGAGAAAATCTTAGACAATCTGAACATCTTCTTCCAAACTCAGGTGATAGCCTGAGGTGAATATCTGGGAAAACATCTATGCCTTGGTATACGGAGAAAAACCACCACTCCCAACTAGTGAGTGAGCAACTCTGATGACGACACGACGAAACGGATGGAAGAAATCAGAAACGGTTCATACAAGATACATTGATGGACCATCTATTAGTAAGTATACCACAATTAAACCCTTTTAAAAATAAGAAATTCATTTATTAAACAATATGTTCAAGAGACCCTACATATGCCATTGTCCCAAAATCAATAAGGGGACATTAACATCTTTTCCATAAGTAGCAGACGTGTTCACGTATGAGCAAAGCCATTCTATTAACCAACTAGAATTGGCGCAAAAGTCGTTGAGCTGTGTGAAAAGCGCTCATTGAATTATGTAGACTACAATGAACCAAGAACATTAATGAAATTTCTTAGCACGTAATGAAAATGTGTAGAAACGCTGAACATTTCAACTAAATCCTTATTTCGGGTTTTTTTATACAGAGAGAGAGAGAGAGAGAGACAGACAGAGAGAGAGAGATAGAGAAAGATAGAGAGAGAATGAGAGAGAGAGAGAGAGGGAAAGACGACAAGTGTAGAAGTGCTCGAAAAATTCGAACTGTTCTCACCAATTTCAAAGAGCGATTACGTGAAAAATATTGAAGCTAAGCCGTTCATCTCCCAGGGGTGAAAGTTGTTAGTTGTACTGGAAGAAATGGAATGACAATTCACTTTCCTAACCTCTCCATCAAAAAACACCTGGGAATCTGAGAAAACATGTCCATGCATTTGCATTCTGTTAGATTCCTAGATAAAATTAGACAATTTGTCCAGCAAGAGGTTGCTAGAACAAAAGAAAAACCTTACTCTTTAAGCTAACGAGTTTTTTAAGGTTTAATTCCTTTTCTGAGGAATTTTCTACTTAAACAAAGCCTAACATTTGACAAAGTATTTTCTCCATCTTTACTTTCTTTTTTGCTTAGAGTTTAGTGCTATTTGATATATAAACTTTAGATGAGCTGGTAGATAACAGTGACTTGTAAAGTCCATTGAATTGAGCAGACATTCGAAGATAAGGAAAGAGAGATGATCGGAAAACTTCTGTGAGAAAAAATAGTTTTCGCTGTGCCGTTCTTCTTCTTCTTGAAAGAACATTTCTCGCTTAAAAAAGACAAAAACTCAACTCAAAAATTTTGCCGTACATTGCTGGTATTTCGAAAGTATTATTCGGAAAGAATTTTTGCCATAAAGAAAAAAAAAAGAAACAAACGAGAAGAAGAAAAGAGAAAAGGACTTAAAAGCAGAGAACAGCTTGGAAAACCACTGTGGCTCGAAAAAGCCCTTTCTGCTTTCGTGACTTTAAGCTAGAACAAGCAACGAAACACCTTCTAGAGAGCAAGTGAACGGGGATTTCTGAATTTAAAGATTTCTTCTACAATGCTGAGATATTTGCAAAACTCTGGAACGCAGGTGTCTGCGATGGGAAACGAACGAGCTATTATCCTTTTCGGACGCTAACGCGTTCACCACCACACCATGCGGATCGTTCGTTTCGCCTGCCTCTCAGCTAGTTCTATCGGTTAAAGATTTCTATTTTGCCCATTCTTATGTTGCCGTCGAATGGTAGTTTCACTAAAGAAAAGAAAGCATTCCAGCAAGAAGAGTGTGATTTTTCAGCGTCCTGCATCTAGCTATGATAGCTGCAGATTTTGCAACATAAATTTTTCTTAAACGACACAACTTCCAAATTTGCTACGAAGATCCCAGCACTTCTTGCATTCGATTTCTTTCCTCTCCTCCGTCATACACGAAGATCTCCTACCATTCTGCGAGTGACTTCGTCTGATTCTTGAGGATTCTTTTTCCGTCCTTAATGTCGTTGAACGCCAATCGATCGATTCTTCTTGGAGACCCAAGAAATTCGAGATAGAGCGTTTCCAGTTGGATTGCAGACAGCGAGCTTGCCCCAGACAAGTCTGGTATCAATTTCCAGAGCCCAGAAGGATGGGTGGGTTAATGCCATCATCTCCATCGCGCTACCTATCCTTCTTACAAGAAAATCGTTATTTTACATAGCCAAGCATAACAGCCTAGAGGGTAAAGCGCTCAGCATTGACCACTCCCATAGGATGTACGATGTATTCGACTCATTTCATAACATTGCAGGTATAAACGAATGGATATTTCACCTATGCAATAATTTGCGAGAACCAAACGGAATATGAGGTTAGTATTTTACAAATGTGTCGTTTTCTTTCTCAATAATGGTGAGGTTGTTATACAGCATACGTTAACTTCTATTTACTCCTATTAGTGCTTTATACTCTCAGGCAACTTGTACTAATTCACCGACCCCAAACGAATGAACAGCCTGGTTTGCAAGACTGAGGATCGAACAAATGACCATACGTGTATTGTAAGATACAACGGACTGTTGCGCCAAAGGCCTCTTTATACAGTAATGTGAAAGTAAGCTTTAGAAAAAGCTAAGACAATAGTGGTTAAAACCAACAGTGCTACTCTGGAATAGTGACGGGTAAATGAGGAAAATTGAAGGAGAAACAGCGATAGTATCGCTTCCATATGCATTAGAAAGTACTTGCACTCATTGAAAATAATTTTTGAGCTGCATATCATTATTGGATATGAGTGTAAAGGTCATTCAAAGAAAGAATATCAGCAAAGTAAAATACTTAGCGCTGAGAATAAAATTTCTTCATTATGTAGAAATAATTCGGTAGAGAGATGTGAGCCAACTTAGGAAAATCCTCAAAACACGGTTGTGAACCATAAACGACCAGTAAAAGCTTCATAAATTATAAAAAATAAGTAGTAGCACTAGAAGAAACATGAAGAATAGAAGTTTTTCAAAAAATTACAAAAAAAAAAATTAAAAATATGAGTGAAAAAGTCTGGAAAAGAATCAAAGAAAGGCGGTTGAAAACCAGAAATAAAGATTAAAGGTTTCATAAACTGCAAAAAGAAGTATATCTAGCAGTAGTAGAAGTAGCATTTAGAATAGAAGTACCTCACAAAGTTGCAAGAATGACTAGAGATATAAAAGACTTAGAGAAAAATCCGCGAAAACAAGTTATAAGCCAGAATCGATTGCTGATAGCTCCATATACAGTAAAAAGAAACCCAGGAGTAGTGGAAGTAGCAGCAGCAGTGGTGAAAACAAAAAATGGGCGTCAATCGACTAAAGGAGGTCCCAATTCACTTACGAACAACACATACTAACAACAACGACGAAGCTAATCAATTCTTTGGTTCGCAAAAGCTATTCAAAAAACTTTAAAAAACAATTTTTAATTCTTTTGGTTACTACGGTATAATTTCTACTTCTTTTCGATTAGAGAAGAAAAAAGATTATTGACTGAGTGAGAAAGCGGCAAAAAATCATGTAATGGTTTTCATTAGAACTAAATACTGAAAAATAAACAAAGACTTCACAAGTAAATCAGCATTAGTCGATAGCCTGTTCGCTTAAGCATGTAAATAAATAGAATATGGAACCATAACGAGAAAAAAAATGAAATTATACGTAAAAAATATATATTTTTAAAGGAAGGAATCGCAGACTCTGGAAAAATTTAGAATGCCGTTAAAATTTCATGTTTGTGTTTACCTAGTCGCATGGAGGCAAATCTCCCTCCAATCCAGAAGGACTGCGACTGCCTGTCGTGGTGACGACCTAGGGTAGACATTAGCCAGGGTAACCTGGGGATTCCGGTGAACTACAATGGCCATACTACCAACCAAATTTCCAAAGGAGTGGAGATTACGCTGGAATCCGTACAACCAGTGGAGCCATCCAAGTATCCAAGCATATGTCCACCTAATGACATTTTTTGCTATTTTATCGCAATTTTTCTAATTTCAGAAGATCTTCAAGCTCTAAAACGACGCAATATCTCCTAGTGAATTGCTGACGAAGTAAAAAATTTGAACTAGGAGCTAAAACTTAGTAGTTTTCCACTGATTATGATATAACATATAAGGCAGCTGAAAGACATCATTTAGGAATTTCAAACAAAAAGAAAAAAACTGCACTTTGGGTACCAGTGAATGAGCAGGAAAGTGATTTTTGCCAATAACCAATACTTTGCCGGGAAAAAGTCTTACTAAATCTTTTTCTTTTCTTTTCTTTCAAGTTTCCTTCCTCATATTTTTGTCTGTTCAGAGAAGAAGAAGAAACGGAAGCCGTTTAGATGATCCGTCATTTCATTAAAAAACAAAACCTTAAATACAAAGTTTACCATTGTAAATAATGATTTGGCCTAGCTGAGTATTACTCTAAATGAAACATAGCTACGGAAGCCCAAAAATTCTACGAATTTATTTTATTGAATAAAATTAAGCTAAAACTAGAATAGGACCAGAGTAGCGCATTGGTCAGAAGTGTCACAAACGTTCGTTGGTTCGATCCGCCAGGCTCACGAACCACTCCATCCCTTCGGGGTCGGCAAACTGGTATCATAGCTATCTGGAAGGATACAAAAACTGACTCGATACATCGTTAGGCCACCGCAATTAATGGCATAGGCCAGACCAGACAAGCGTTCAATGACTTTCGACGATCTTTGATGAAGTCAAATGCATGGCGTAACCCTCCGGAATTCTTCGATGTTAGCAGTTTTATCTTTCACCTTTTTTAAAGCTGAAGGAAAACATTCCGAAAAAAAGGCGGGAACCTAGAAGAAATCACATCAAAGCAGACAGAGGCCAAATGGCAAGAAAGGAGCACTAAGAGTGATTGCAAAATTATTTAAGTCGATTCGAAAAACCAACAATGGAAAAAGAGGAAGAATTCCAAGGCAGATGACATTGAATGACTCATACAAGAAAACACGTGGATTTGTATGTGATTCCTCTCAGCACCACGAATTCTGGTCATAAATTCAAACAAAGAAGATGTGCGAGTTCATGTTATTACTGATAATACTGACAACTATTTAACAAAACTTCTTTAAAGGATAAAAGGATGAAGCTCTCGGTGTTGATCAATCCCTGAGGGAAGCACCATGCATCCGACGTCATTAAGTATCGCTGGAGGTGATTGAATGCATATCTGGCCCATACAATAACTCGCGACGGCCTACTAATGCATTGAGCCGATGCTTCTATACTCCCAGACAAGTTTGCCACCAATTTGCCGACGCCGGTGGGGTGGAAAGCTTGGTGGGCGTTGGGCGCGGGGGTCGAACCATGTATATTGCAGGGGCGTCCCGGACTACTGCGCTACACGCGCTCTTACAACACTTCCCTAATATTAGTAATGCCAATCTAGTGAATGGGTCAGCACGGCAAAGGCTGAGAGTTTAGAACCTTCAGTTATTTCTCGACTTAAGAACGAACACCCGATTTGCCCTGTCCTTTACTTGCTTATTAAAACACATAAGCTTACTTCAACAGATGATATTACGTCAACGAACCCATCATCATATAGAGTTAGACCTATCCTCAGTTGTATAGGCGGGCCAACGAATAGAATAACGCAGTTCCTAAACCTTATCCTAACCCAGCTGCAAAAATTCATTCGAACCCATCTACCTAACACCAAAATATTTCTAGATCACCTAAGGCGCGCGCAACCAAACAGCACGCATATAATGGAGTCATTCGATGTTAGTTCACTTTATACCAACGTGTCCAATGACTCCGCAATGCAAGCCATTCTCGAGTTGCTCGTAGAGCATGAAAGAAAAAAAAATGCACGGCTTGTCGATTGCGCAACTAATGACCCTCTTAAAACAGTGTCTTAGTTGTTCAATCTTTAGATGGTCTGGAAAATATTTTGCACAAATTAGAGGGTTGGCGATGGGGCAGCGTTTAGCACCAAGCCTTGCCATCGCTTTCATGTCTGAGGTGGAAGCTCCAGTTCTCGATCACCGACCCTTACTCTACTGTCCATACATAGACGACTGCTTCACCGTCTGTTCCACACAAGAACAGATGGATGAGTGCTTTGAATTATTAAACCGACAGTCAGAGTATATAAAATTTACACGAGAAAAACCTACCGAGAACTGGCTTCCATTCTTAAACATCCAAATAAA
>UYYA01005229.1:0-32390 GCA_900624975.1 Angiostrongylus costaricensis | reverse complement strand
CACCTCGTCTGTTGTGGTAGCTGTGGCTGCTGAACGTGCCTCGGCGTGTGCATGTTATTTCCTCTTCGCGAGTTAGTCAGACCCCCTCTGCCTTGCTTAAAAAAATCTAAATCCCATTCTGGTTATATTTACAACAATAAAAGGTATACATAAAGCAGACTGGGTTCCGTCTCTCCCTTCCACTCTCTCTCTCTCTCTCTCTCTCTCTCTCTCTCTCTCCAACCAAAGCAATAAATTTAGAATTTCGAATGTGGAAGAAGGAAAGAATTCGTTGTTAAACGATAATAAAGCCCAGGAAAATGCGCAGATCAAAAAGAGAATAACACAAAACAAAACAAAACTAATAAACGATCCTCACAGTTGAGCTGAAATCGTCGACCATCTCGCCGAATGTCGTCAGATGGCGCCAAAAAAATCGCGCCCATATTGGTCAGATCAATTCTTTCCGTTCTGGAAAAGATCATTGTTGACTTCAGGAGTGGCACAATTACCCATATTGGGGAGTCTTTCTTTTTACTTCAGAGGAACTGTAGAGCTATTGAAGAGCAGTAGTCTTTGATCTAACTCAACAAGAACTATCATTATTGACAAGTGATGTCCTAAATGCATTTTATCAATTCTAAGATCTCTCAAGCACTCTAACTGGAGATCACAACGACTCATACGGGCCGAAGAAGTACACAGCACTATTGGTCATTTCTGCATTTCTCTATAATATACATCTGGTATTTCCGCATAGTCGTCAGTTGAGGCCACCACGAACAAGTCGTGAAGAGATTCCAAGCTATGGTCACAATTTTACATCTCCTTAAACGTTTAGTAAGTTATAATACTGTTTGTCTAGTTAGTTTTTATTCGGCAGCATACTTTTAAAATTGACATTTAAATGTATTAATTACAGGTAAACAAGCTCTTACCATCAGTCTCACGCCTCAGCACCAGTCACTCGGATGAAGGTGATACTGGCAGGTAGACAGCTTTCAACGTAAATTTTTTCTGTGAGTTGTTTCTTTATCATTTGGACTAAAGTACTGAAGAGGGTCAGAGGTATTGCTGCTGCGTACAGATTGTTTTCTCCCAAGATGGTAACGATTCTTGGCACTGATTTGCTTTTGGTCTCAGTGACATGATTGTAGGTTTTTCAATGAATTGATGCGTAGTACAATCTTGGCATACGAAAGCTAATTCACGTTCTTATGCATGAGTGCGGTTTCTATAAAAAGGTTGCAAATCAACCTAGTTCAAGAAAAACAGGAAGTCCATCCCCTGAATCCACTTGTATCTCATCATGAGTACATAATCGCTCTTTTTCCTCGTTATATCCCTTATCTCCTACCTAGTCACATGCCACGTAACTTCTCGTTTAAATAGCTAGCGATCCCTATACATGAGATTAATTGATCTATCTATTTTAACAAGTCGAATTATGAATTTGAACTGTTACTATGAAGTACACGATCGGAGTTCTGAATTTTCCGCTATTTCAAGTTTTTATCGCAGGGAAATCCGAGAAATTCTTAGTGCATTCAAAGCAGACGATGTTGAATGGATGGAGAAGAAATACAGAGAACTGCAAAACGTATGTTGCCTTCTAGTTTTTGCTATAATAGTGATACTCTTTTTTGTTATGTTTTTAACTATCACTGTTTTTCTTGGTGTTACTCTGTCGGCTATGGTTGGGAAGACGATTTCGGTCAGGTGTTGAAGAAACGAGTTACTCATGAACGAATGAACAAACTGCCCAAGCACTCTACAGGATCCCAGGTAATTGCACAGCATTACTGTTTGTTTGTATAGTAGTTAAATTTTCTCTCCGATAATTGTAGGTTCGAACCGACCCAGTAAGTAAATCTTCTCATGCTTCCCGCGGTCCCAGAGACACGCGCTCATTCACGCTCACCCCATCTTATTCGGGCAGCATCTCTAAAGTTAGAATGTTTCTGGATAAATCCCTTAACAAAAGTGAAATTTCTTTCCAATCAAGAACTGAGTACTACCACATATACTTTAGAGAAGATGATTGAACTGCTTTGAATTTCTACGTCGATTGTCAATGAAAAGCGAAAAATAAAGCTTTATTCGTGGAATGTGAAGGCATCGAAGAAAACCAAGTTAAAGTAGGCATACTACGTAGTTGATAGATTAGCAAATAGCAGGTTTCCGACGAATTAATCCCTTTCAAAATTACTCATATTTTCCAAGGCTTTCTCAACGGAAGCATTGGACTCATTTATCTGAACACAGTACGGTGATAACTTGACTTCCTCTTGTTTCTCGACCACTGTAAACTACTGAGACAGTTATGTGCTTATAATTCAACTCCAACCTCCAACGGATATGATAGCAGTGGTAGGCTCTTGCAGGTGATCAGAGGAAATAAGAACAAAGTCATGCAATCACTATTCATGGAGTTGTACCGCATTTAAGAACTCAACAAGCATAGAATAGGGGTGGTTGCTGCAAGTTCATTGCTGATCACATATGCTTATGGATACCTTGTGTGTCAAGCTTGCGTTTTTCTAAAGATACTATTCTTACTAAAATCAAGCGGAAGCCACCATGATGAATAGTAGAGCTAAAACCTACGACAGTAACGCAATGCAGCAGTCTGTAATCATTAATTACTTTGGAGAAAAGTTTCATTCAGCTTTGAGTCTGTGATACATGCACATCACTGTTGCTATCAGCAGAGATGACCAACTGCGATGGAGTCGAGAAGTTGAGAGCTATTTTTGTGCCCTTCCCAGAACTCCGCAGCCTGACGAGCAAATTCGCACGGCAAACAGCTCTCTGAGAATTGCATATGTAGAGAACAGCTTCTCTGATCCGATCTATGGTAGACTAGTCTGTACGAATAAGCATTCGAATGAACTGAAAGAAAACCTACGACAAAAAACCTCTGTGATGCAAAATAAATAACGGAAATGAGAGTGGAATGGCACTAATCCCACTGACCGACCATAACAACAATATATTACTTAAATACGAAAAACACTGTCTAGAGGAACGCTCAGCGTTTAAACAAGCACTATTCCCACATAAAGTAGAACGTTGATTGAGTTAGAGTGCCTGACTCTTGAAAGTGAATTTGTGTTTCGTCGTCGACAACTGCGAGTTCTGTCTAGTGTCACTCGTAAACTTTCGCGGAGCTGCGAATGAGAATCATGATGTACGGATTTCATTGGAAGGTACAACAGTAGATTCGTATGCTATAGTTGCTCGCTGAACCCGCGACGTCGCATTCTGAATAAGAATGTTGAAAGATGACCCGTTCTTTCGTAAGAAGTGCCACACGATGATAAGGTGGCTGCCTCTATCAGTTTGTGTCTACCAAGCTGGTCGTATTAATTATTATCTTGGAAGCATGAAACTGAAGCTTTGATGATTTCACAATGACAATGTAAACAATAGTACGATTACTCGAGCTAACGTTAAAAGAAGATATGAAGAGTAGGACGACTGAAAATAGTTAGAATTAGACTTAAAATACGGTAGTAGATTATGTAACAGACTGATAAAATAGTATGATTAACACGTGAGATATAGAATAAAAGTGAAGAAGTGAGCAAGCAATAGGAGTAGAAGCGCAAGATGAGACGAGAAGAAATGACCGATGCTAAAGCAGGCGCCATTGTAATGGGCATGAGTCCTTCACAGTAAGTCAATGTTTCCTTCTTTAGCGAAAACGAGCTTTCTAACAACAAGTCCGACATAGCATTTCGGTTCTAAGAATTTCCAGAAAGTGTTTTTGTAAGCATATAGGTGTCAACACACAAAAATTCTAAAAAGTGCTCATCCGAGCATTTTCTTACAAGTGAGCAGTCTGCAACTTGCATTCAAACATATTGCAGGGCCAGCATAATAGAGAATAGATGAGATGGCTATTAGGAAAAATACGCAGATGCTGCAACGCAAGTCTTCAAACAATGTGTAAACAATGGAAGATGAAATGATACAGACATACATCATGTATCTGAAAACACAAAAGTTAAAAAGTTAGCTTGACTAGCTTGACTTACTTAGTGGAAACCTCATAGAAAGCGGCTCTGAAGAAGGCGAAATCCGCCGAAACGTCAGCTTAATCGTGAACAAAGAATAGTAACACCTCGCGTTTGCTCAACGGAAATACGAAGAAAATCACTTGATCAATGCCGAGGTTAATAGAAAGTCGGTCGTGGCAGTTGGCTTGACTATACAGAACTGAATGATTGAAAAGTTCCCAAAAAGGTCGTAATATTTTGAGAAATACCTCAACGTGAAGCTCATGAGAATAGCACAAATCGACTGGTTTCGTTTTTTAGAAAAACGATTTCGTAAGCTTTGAACTCTTGTATTTTCAAACGATAACGTAAGTCAAAAGACCGACTTTCTATAAACATCGGCATAGACAGTTGATATATTTATTTATATGATCTTATTACCACAAATCTCCTTCATATGAGGGATCTCGAGCCGGCTAGTCGCGAGGCTACGTGGCGTGTCCCCAGGTGGCGGATAGGGGGATGATCGTGGACAAAAAGCGACCTTTGCTTACCTGAAACGCACGTGGTTCCAGGGGATGTTTGCTGTTTCTGTTTCTGCTGCGCTGATTTGGCACATACTTTCTGTATTAGCACAATCTGTACCTACAATTCACGTACACTTGCATCCGAGTCCTCGATAGAAGACTTGCTCATGAAAGCAAAAAGGATGAGGAACAACGTCATCGGCTTGGCCGAGACGAAAAGACGCCACCCATTCAACGCCGTCTATGACAGCGGAGAAGAACTGTTCCTCGGAACATGAGACAGTAGAGGAGTCGGCGGGGTCGGCGTTCTCGTCAACATGAGTTTGTCCATGAACATCGATTCATTCGAACAACTTTCGATTCGATTCCGAAAAGGACGTTTACAACCAAAAAGACGTGGATCAATTCCGGCTTTGACAATCTTCGTCGTTTACGCTTTATGCGCCGACATCAAATTATGACGAAGAAGAAGTCGAAGCGTTCTACATGGACTTGGAGAGGTTCTACAGAGATGACCACGCATTCTTCAAGACCATCACTGGAGATTTCAACGCCAAGACTGGACCAAGAAGAACTTCTGACGAACGTCACATTGGGACCCATGGGTGAGAATGGAACGAACAAGGTGAGAAGCTGTTTGAGTATATCGTGACGACCATAACCATCCATGGTAACTCACAATTCCAGAAGGCCCACCCTCAACGCTGGACGTGGGAATCTCCCAATGGAGCGTACCATAACGAAATAGACTACATCATAGTAAATAGGTTTTGCCTAACCGATGCCGCTGTTATCCCAAAATTCTACATGAGATCGGACCATCGCCTCCTTGGTGCTAGATTTCGTTTCTTGTCGAAAGGCGAAAAAGTCTCTAGATTCCAAAAACAAAGTCCCAACACCGTCACAAGCTGGGACTTATTCAACTTATTAGACGACTGTTGGGAAGATGCCGTTCTCGACAACATCGACGAAGAATACGATCGGCACATTCAACATCTTCACGTTAGCGCTATGAAAGCTGAGTGTTCGAAAGTCACCAAGAGACGTTTGTCTCCAGAAACACTCGAGTTGATACGTCAGCGTGGAATCACACGAGCTGCAGGCAACCGTGAACTAATGTCCGAACTTGCAAAACAATGCTGACAGGCGATAAAAGAAGATCTTAGAGAGAGAAGGGCAGTAGTAATGATCGAAGCTACAGAGGCTGGGAAAAGAATTCACAAAGCCTATAGAAGCTTCGACAATTACAAGACTAAAATGATTGCACTCCGGCGCCCAGACGGAACAGTAACAGCGTTCAGAAAGGCAATGGAGAAAATCATTCACAAATACTACTCGGATCTCTTCGCTAACCACATCCACCAAACAAACTGGAAACTGTCGTTCACTGGAAACTTGGAAATAACTGCTGGTCCTCCTTTACTGTATTCTTTGGAAATCAGAGAACGATGAAAATTTTAACAGAAACTATTGAGAGTTACAAAACGCGGTATTGGAGAAGTGATGCTAGAGGTGTCCAGAAAAGCACAGGTAGAGGAACGAATCCGAAGGTCGGATCCACGTCGGTGACCGAAGAGATTAGGGCTGCTGCTGGTGCCAAATATCACCTGGGTTGGACACGTGACTTGTGTTAACGACACAGCTCAGCTTGTACAGCTCGACAACAGCCATAAAGGAGCGGTTTTCACAGGATTTCGCAATCAAAATAGGTGGACCACTGATGCAAAGGTCAGTTTTGCTCGTTAGTATTCTGTACCATGGGAATAACGACGGAAGGGGAAGGAGACTCTATTAGCGCTCACTAGAATCAGTCAATGTTCAGGAGAAAAGCAAGCAATACAAGTATTATGAGTAACGTCTACTACAACTCAAGATTTCCTCACCTGGCACTCTAGTGAACAGCCGCATCGTTTGATGGTGTAAGTGGCAGAATTGAGTTAGTGAAGTATACATTCTTTTCTCCTTTGCTGGAATAGTGGCGTTGAATTGTGATGTCGATCGGGAGGTTTCCTTATCTTCAATCCAAGTATCAAAAGATGATATACACCGTCAAGTGAGTGGTCCTTACCCAGCTAATAACAAGACAAACTAGGTCCGACTTATGATCAAGTAGTCGAAAAGTCTTTTTATAAATTCGCTGCTGAAGCGTTTAATACGCTACCAAGAAGATTCAGCGAAAATGTACAGAGGAATCAAAAAAAAGAGAAAGAAAAATAGCCCGCAGGAGGTCGGAACAAGAAGGAACTATTCTTATAGATAATCTCATCCATCTTTTCTTCCATGGAAATTCACTTCAGGAGAAGAAAGAAAACTCCAGTTGGACATGGGGGCTCCCACTCGACATCAGTGATGCAGGAATTGATCATATTCTCAGAAAAAGGAGATCGTGGTTCACTGATATCTCCGAAATCTCTCAATTCCGCACTGGATGTGGTCGTTGTATTCCTCGTGCCAAAGTTCGAATCAGCAGCAAGATGAGAAGAACTCTTTCATCATTCAATAGTAAAGCCAACTAGAACCAAGTCATCGCTGCATGACATATAACGATGGAGTTTGCAGAGAAATAGAAATGCAAACACACTGGCAGGTGTCTGTTGGATACGACCTGGCGAGAAACCTTTGTGAAAATTCGAGAGGTTTGGTTTCACATAACATAGTACGGACCAGCTGGTTATAAATACGGATGACTTCGTTAATCTAAGAAGAAGGAAAGGAGCCCTCACGAATTAGTTTTGTTTGGTTGCCCACTCATAGCAACAGATTGTCATCATGTTGATAATGAGAAAACATGATTTCTCTTCCTATACCTAAATGTTCTTGAAGAAGCGGTTCCAGGTAGATCATTACTTCTTGTGATTCAACTACACTGCCACTCATCGAGATGTTGCCCTCTGCAACCGAGATTCTTCGGAACTTACACAAAGATTAACCACCATATAGTGGAGGTACTTAATCTTCGACAGTAGACCTTGACAGGCCTACTTGGAGAACAGATCGAACTATGAATTGCAGCACTGCATCCTGGTAAATCCCATCGCATTACTTGACGAAATAGCTTACGGGAATAAAAACAGTTATTGTGAGCAATGAAGGTTAATTATTACATCACCTCCGTAATCGATAACGAGGTAAACTCGAGAGAAACCGTGTCCGTTACACACTACAACACCATATAAAAGTTTATTTCACATGAAATAAAAGCCATAGCCCGTAGAAATATCGTTCTAAAGTTCGAGCACATTAAGTGAACACACTCCACATCCTCATATTCTAGAGAAAAAAACGAGCTGTTTTTGAATGGCTTGAGGCAGGATGAAGTTGTCATGGCTGTTGTTATTTCAACTCGTGTTACGATCCACATTCAGATAGTCAACCTGAACAGAAGTATTCCAGTCAACCTGAACAGAAGTAGTCCACGTGAAACCACTAAGTATTTGAAGATAAAACCAGAAGCTAACGTTTAGCGGCATGCAAGACTTCGACCGCAGTTCGTTGGTACCACATGGCAGCATGTATATCTTCTCTTCTCTGAAACATAACCAGTGATAAAAAAAAACTCTCCGTAGAGACAGAATCATGGGAACTACAATTTTTGAGGCTTGAGGTCAATATTTATTTCAACAGTGGCCACATAATCCTCCAGAAAATGAGGCTTAAAGACGCTTTGAACTAGGCATGTAGATATTCCCACTATATTTTTGTGCTTCTTTGCCTTCAATTATTAGAGCAATTTATGAGAGCATTCAATAACCACATACTTCGATCTTCGTAAATCAACGTAAAGGTGCTAACACGATCGTTGCAACAACAAAAGTACGATCTCAGTTATTTTATAAAATCTTTGACGAACGTGCGCGTCGATTTCAATATGTGCGGTGCTGTACGATTCAAACCGTGGGGATGCACACATAGGAATACAGCGGGAACATAGAAGTTAGAAAGAAACGAAGAATATGTGAGGGAACCGAAAGAGCGATAACTGCAAGAAGCCAGTGCGTCATGTCTTTTGAGCGGCCTCACGGACCGTACATCTTCGTTTCAAGATGTGTTCCTGTAGCACTCCACTGACAGCAGTTGAAAAAAGGTTCAAATATGAAGGAAAAATGGTACTCTCAGATAGAAAGATATGTTGCCGGCTAGTTGCGAGGCAACGTGGCTCATTACTAGGCGAAGAATAAGTGTTTAATCACAAACTAAAAGCGTTCTTATTATTCTCTGAAACGCAGGTGGCTTCAGGAAACAGACTCCCAGTTTCTGCTAGGGCAATCTGACATTCAACTCTCCGTGTTTAGAAAGATATATTCACGGACAAGGGAACGGATGTTTGGTCGTTTGTGCTTATTTTGTTCTACGTGCGACTTCGGCAAAGACCCTAAAAGCAAGTCACTGGGTATTCGATAAGAGGCAGTTAGGAGTCGCCCCCGACACATAGGCTTCAACTCTTCTGAGAAAGACTGGGAAACCGTTGCTGAGCACATTCTCCTACGTTTCCTGGTCAATAAGCGATATGCTTGCATCAAATGCTAAACACAGCAGAACTCCGGATTCTTCGTGTCCTGTTCATCCCTCTGACTACAAAAGAATAGGAAAATCGATCGGTAACCGACCAGAAAACAAGGTTAATATAACAGCTCATTCTCAATACACCGGAAAGGACTAGAGGTCGAATTGGAGGCAAATCCATTCTTTGCTAACAATAGTTAATGAATTACAAAGTAGAAAATGGTGGGAAGGCAACAAAGCACTGTCAAAGAATATCCTCACAAATCGATTTCAAGAAGTCGATGAAGCCAAAAGTCTCAAGCAAGAAGCCTAAAGGGAACAAGTAGGACAAGAAGTGCACAAAAAGAAGGAGAAACTATTTATAAACAATAAAGGAATGATAGTAAGCCCACTTCTCGCAAAAAATTGGTGATAAATGGTAGAGACAATGCATAACTGTCGTCGGATGCGAGGTAAACAGCATTGGATGTCATTCGGCAAAACAAGGACTCAGCACTAATACTGGAAAAAAAACCGACATAAGGCTTTACGGAAAAGCCACCGTAAAGCGGATCACACTTCAGACTGCAGAGAAACTTACCAGAAAATTGGCAAATGAGACTCACACTGTGGTGACGATCAATCAAAGACCGTGTGAGTAGCACGCGACGCCACTGATACTCCAGAATGTTCGAACTTGCTGATACAAGACAAGACATCAATGCACCAAACCACCAAACCATAACCCAGCTATAGCGAACTCTCGAAAGAAGCAGATAACTATCTTGAAAAGCAACTGGGTATTAGGTGATTAACATCGAAATACAATTTCCGTAGGAGCAAATGTCCCGACTGCGTGCAACAACAAACGACAACATCTCGACTGAGCTCCTTTGATGGAGTTACTGTGGATTCGGTTGGATAACCGCACAAATATCCGTTCTCTTTGATATGGACTGTTGATACGCTTTGTTGTTACACAGCTTGTAATCACATCAAATGATCATGGCGACGCTAATAAACTGCTAACTGCGATGGTAATACACGAGGAACGGTGGGACAACCAGAACTTGAACTAAGATGCCACTTTTAAAACTCCTTATTCAAAATACTTAGAAATCTTCAAGTAATGCTCTTAGCAGAGTAGCAAACAAGAACAAAGCTGCTTCATTTAGTGTATTTATATTCTCAATTTTACTCACCCTCCCGTTCTATTGCTCATCCAATCCATCCCCAATTTACACTATTAAACTGCACCTTCCATCCTAGTTCGAGTCACGTACTATGAAAAAGCCGTGTAAAGTTTAAACTCAGTTGGAAACCACTCCTGAAAACGTTAGCAACCAACGATATTGCCTACGCCGCACTGTATTGCTTAAAGGTAGTAGCCGTAGTCTTGACAAAACATACAACTAATTCTTACCTGCTTTACAATCTGCTGAGTGAAATCATCTAGTTGCTGCCTGATCAAAGTCTAATCATTCGTATACTTCAGTACTAATTTGAAAATTTCCAATGGATGCCGAAAACCGGGGTCGCTTCCTTCGTTTGGAAATGGTCTCAGAATCGGTTCTCATCAGGGCTCGTGAAGATTCTCTTTGATATTCTATGTCTTAAAAAGTTCTGGACTGCAAAAGACTACTCAGTTTCGTTCCTCTGGGATAAATCGCGTTTTCCAATAGTCACCATGATAAACTACTGCGAAGGTGAACAAAGTTCATTGGAACTTTATCAGTTCAGATTACATTAAAAAACTAATAATTGCAAATAATTCCCAGAACCTGCTTTCTGTTAATCTCGGCATTGTTGTATAACTCAAGGCTTTCTTCCTGATCAGACACGAGGTTGTTAACAAGAAGAGTTGTTCGATACTCTGCTGATGTTCTGGCGGTTTCTCTTTCTTCGGAGCCTGTAAAACTCAAATTGACACCCTACGCACTTAGCCAAGGGCTTTAATGATGCCAAAAAAAAGACTCAAAACCTAAATCTCATCATCATAGTGAACACCTTCTTTTAAACACTCACGGTTCTGCTCCTTATAAATCCTCCACTTTTTGAAGGAGACCAGCCGCACACAGTCCAAAATGGGTGAGGAATGTGCCTCGTTCAGGGCAAAAAATCAGCCTGAAGTGTGAGGCTACGTCGTGCGTGATGACAAAGCACTCCTTCCTTAGGTTCAGTTTTGAATTTTTCCGGAGCGTTTCAACAGTTTTAACACGGATATTTTATACTCCGCTGTAAAGATGGAGAGCTCTACATGAAAAACTTACATCTAATGTCCTTCAAAGGTTTTTTAACTAAAGTAAAACAAGACACTTTACGGGGTACGCATGGTGCAAAAGACAGAATGGAGAAGATTTTGAAGTAAAAGTCAAAATCCGTGCCCATGGATACTGAGATCAGCGCAGAAAACTTTACAGTCATTTCAGATGAATTCAAAAAGCTCGAAAATGAACCGTAGTCTTGTTATTAGGAGTGGCCTTGCTCCACACCTCTGGATGATTCATTGACCTGAACCACGCACATTCATAACCCGTGTAAAACTCCCTGCGGTTGGTCTTCATCAAATAACTGAAAGAAATATGAAGAAGAAAACGGTGCGCGCATAAAAGGAGCTGTCTATTATGCGACTGAAATGTAGATATTCAGTTTTCCTGCTGGGGTTACTAAAGTGTTGGGATAAGTACTCTGCGTGTTAATATGAGCTCTAGACTCTGAGGCAGTACTGTATAAATCTTACCACTAACAACCACTGCTCTCCTCAAAAAGAGAACACTAACTTATAATAATATAACAGCAAACGTAATAATGGAGTACAATAATTACCTTGTTGGAACATGAGCGCTTCATGGCGTACACTTAGGTGATGGTTCCGTTTCATTTCGCTGCTCAGTTTCTTCAACATCTGCTCACGAATCATATGAGATTCTTCCCCGAGACTAGGAAAAAGAATGAGAAATAAAAAATGGATGAAATAAAAAATCGTCGCCCTTGGTACTGCAAGCACCAAAAAATGCCATGTTATAGCGAACACAATGCTATACCCATGACCAGACATGGCCTGCCTTTAAAAGTGGTTTGAAATCAACGAATATGTTAAGTAGTGACGGAGATCTCAAGTTTAAATTTCAGCAAGCAATCTCGAAAATTTCGTTTCAACAAAGTTTCGCAGGTGTTGCCATAATTTTGAGAAAATTCCTCTGTTGACAAGTTCACGAGTCGATGCACATGCTGAAGCATTGTTGTATCGCTCACAAGTTTCCAATCATGTGGATACAACCGTGTTGATAAAGCGAATCCAAATCAAGACAAAATTTTTTCCACTTTCCAAACTCGAACTCCAGCCTGAACCTGAACAACGGCACTGCGCTTACTAAGATATCCCTTTTGCACCATCTACACACGCATCGTTTTCCGAATGACGCATGGCTCATGCCTTTGGATTCTTTCGGGGGTCGTCTGCAGTTGCTCGGCAAGATGATCATGCAGAAACACGTAGTTGATAATGTTAATTTTTCATTTTCTGCCTCTAACATTTTTACGCAGGGTAATAGGCGAAACGCAACCACAACGATTCTGAGATATTTGCAAAACTCCGGACCGCAGGTGTCTACGGTGAGGAACGAACGCGCTATTGCACTTTCCGGAGGCTAACGCGCTCACCAGCACGCCATGTGTGTCCTTCGTTTCGCTTGTCTCTCAGGTAGTTCTATCGATCACTACCATAGAACTGGCCGAGAGACAGGCGAAACAAAGGATCCACTTGGTGTGCTGGTGAATGCGTTAGCCACCGGAAAGGGTAACAGCGTGTTCGTTCCCCACCGCAGACACCTACGCTACGGAGTTTTACAAACATCTCAGCATCATTGTGGTTGCATTTCACATAGTTAATACTTTGAAACGTTATGAGATATCCCCATAAATAAAATACAAGAGTGGAAATTTAAAAAACTCATTAAAGATCACTTACCAATTCGAATGTCATTCGAAAACTTGGTGCATCGCCTATCAAGGAGGTTAACGAGGATTCATTTCTGCCTCTGAAAAAGAACAATTTCAGATGTCAAATGGAAGAGGCAATTGAAAAGAAAACAGAAAATCAAGATCACAAGAAAAAACACGCGAAGCTAAAAGTTAGTGACGTGACACTATTGCACGGTGACTTTATTTTACCACATTTTACATGACCCGTCATCGCATCTACTGTGCTGATCCCAGCACTTCTCGGATTCAATACGTTTTCCTTCTCATTCATCGTCCACAATGGTCTTCGAAGATCTTACGTGTTGCTTCAGCTGTTGCTTGAGGACTTCGTCATCTTCATGAATGTTGTAAAATGCTGGTCGAGTCAATTCTCCTTGCAATCTTGGAGATAGCAGGGCTTAGGCGTTCTCACGTGGATTGGTGGAGAATGCTGGGTGTCAAAAATCAAACTAGTGCCTTTTATTTCTTCATCAACGATGTCGCTAATCACCGAATGATGATACCCACTATTTCTAGGGTAATAAATACTGTTTAGTTTTCTGGTAATATCAATTCGAATGCAATAAGATTGCACTTATTTGTGTCCATCGTTGAGTAACATTTACTAGTTTGGAAAGCACTAATCCTTGCTTTCTCGCGACAAGAAACTTAGCGTTCCAGCTGTTGAGTGAGTTTTAATTAATCGAATTCGACATGGTCGTAAAGCGATAGGAGGGAGAGAGAGAGAGAGAGAGAGAGGGGGGGGAGAGAAAAGAAGGAGAAAGTGTTGAACATTTTGTTGCAAAGAAAATGTTGAAATAGGAACGTGTTTGATCCAACTTTGCCATTCCTGAAAGCGATTGGTCAAAATCTTATCTTAAACGGCATAGAGAAATCTTCGAATTATATGAGTTCTGCTAAAAACTGGTTTTGTTTCTGAAAAAAATCAGGGCTGCGATGCACCCAAGATAAGTCAAGCGAATGGATGAACAAATAGACAAACCAGGATGCCAATATAATAGACGGTAGGCCAAGGTAATTGTTAAGTTTCTGGTTTCTTGAATACACACGATGAGGTTCTAAGCTCTCCACACTGCTCTTTTCATCCTGTGCAGAATTGCCTCAAAGTCACTCATCATGTCGACTTCCCAACTCTGATATAAACACAGTGAAAGCGCTAGAAGACACCTGCTTTTCAAGCAGCACTGAGTAATATTTCATTTTCCTTGAGTGACTTCCAGATTTCTAAAGCGTACACTAAAACGGATCAAAACAAAGAGGTCAAGGGAACGAATGCGGTGCCAGATGTTTTCCATCCTCTTCATTACACTTTCTATGCACTTGTAAACTATTCAAGCCATCCATCATTTTCGTCTTGTTCCTAGATGTTGAGCTAAAATATATATTGCTGAAGGCCCTCATAGGTAGTCGAAACAAATTACTTGGATCAAAACGTAACAATAGATCGTTGTCGGAAAAAGCATCGGCCACATGCAGCCATCACTGACGCGGTATTCTGAATGTCCTGAGCTCTTCTTGTAGAAGTTTAAGCCATCTCTTTGACACGTTAAATTTAGATCAGGAGAAAGCACGTACTAATCCATGACCGTCTTTCCTCGAACGGCAGTCACTGAAGCCTTCGTGTGGATCTTCCACTCTGAACTACAACATTCATGGCAAACACGTAATGAGGATCCGAAAATATAACCGTAATTCGTAAGCTTAATTCATACTGACATCACTTAAGAAAGGACTCTACAATCTACCATATCGTGAATTTGTAAGAACACCGAGCTAGTTGTGAGTGGGTGCGATACTAACTCATCGCAATGCTCGTTACCTCCGACTTTCGGTGCAACACACCTTATTCAACAAACAGATCCTGTGCGCTTATGGTTCGCAGACCAGTCGTGTCATCAATGTAACACAACCGCACATTGGTGTAGTCACACTGCTAAATACAAAAAAAAGTAGGTAGATGGAAGAAGGTGGCTGATGACTGTGCCAGCACCTCTTCATTACAGGTATCGAAAAAAACGCTCATTCTGATGTCCCTCACAAAAAGATAAGGCGGTTGGAACTATGTTTACATATGACCAGTGCCAACAAGAAGTTCCATAGAGCACACCCAACCATAGCATAATATAAAGGGTGAGATGAAACAATTTTTTGAAATTGAAACGACTTTGTAACTCTAATATGCACACAGCGAGAGTGCAACAAAACAAGATCATCCACAAGGCTTATCTGTTGATTTCTTGTGGTTTCCTCTTATATTTCTTGTTCCCACAAATTAATTCATTTCTTTAATTTGTCCCTATACTCGTTAGCCCAATTTAATGCAATAAATCCAGTCCCTCTAGGAACAATACAACATCGAACACAGAGAAACTTATGCTTGTAGATCAAAAATGATACATTGAATTCTAGAAAAGAAACTGTACGTACCTGTACGAGTTGTTCCATCGTTGGATCTTTAATCTGACTTAGATCGTTAATTAAGTAAATCCCGGTACCCTGCGCTCCTAAACAAACTTCCTCAGCACCATCGATAAAATCTTAATCGTGAAGCAATAACTCAATATCAAACGAAAAAGTAAATTTCAGTGACGAATTAGTCACTGAGTTAATAACTACCGTATAAAAATGGAAACAACTCGTACCTTCATTAGGCTTAACGATAAAATATGGCTCCTCGTCTCGGCCTTGCTCCTTATAACGTAGTAACGTCTCTTTCCAGTAGGTCTANNAAGGCTTATCTGTTGATTTCTTGTGGTTTCCTCTTATATTTCTTGTTCCCACAAATTAATTCATTTCTTTAATTTGTCCCTATACTCGTTAGCCCAATTTAATGCAATAAATCCAGTCCCTCTAGGAACAATACAACATCGAACACAGAGAAACTTATGCTTGTAGATCAAAAATGATACATTGAATTCTAGAAAAGAAACTGTACGTACCTGTACGAGTTGTTCCATCGTTGGATCTTTAATCTGACTTAGATCGTTAATTAAGTAAATCCCGGTACCCTGCGCTCCTAAACAAACTTCCTCAGCACCATCGATAAAATCTTAATCGTGAAGCAATAACTCAATATCAAACGAAAAAGTAAATTTCAGTGACGAATTAGTCACTGAGTTAATAACTACCGTATAAAAATGGAAACAACTCGTACCTTCATTAGGCTTAACGATAAAATATGGCTCCTCGTCTCGGCCTTGCTCCTTATAACGTAGTAACGTCTCTTTCCAGTAGGTCTAAGAATGATTGGATAAATTTCAAAAAGCTTTCTTGATGATAAAGTTCAGCGACAACGACACAGAACGGAACTAGTACTTTGAAAATCGGAAGAATCACTTTAGACTTAAACATTTCCATACAAAAACTTACTGCAAACCCAGTAGATAAAAAGTATTTCCCTATACGCTTGTAATGAGAACGCACCATTCATGTCTGAAAAATGTAAAAAGCTGTTCTAGATGCTTACCTTAAGATCCTCATAATGAACTGGCAGAAAGAATGAACGAGGGTAAAACATGTATGCTTGCGGGAATAATTTTTCCATCGAAGAGATTGCATGAGTCAGTGAGACTTTCTTAGAAAGCTCCGACATTCCTAAAGTAGACCTAAATAAATTTTCGAAAGCTATCTAGATTTTCAATAAAAGTTAATGCTCACAGAAAGACAGATGCACTTTCGTCCCTTTGGAAGACACGTCAACTTACCAGGCAGTTTATTCACGCGAGATCCAGACGACTTAACAACTGTGCTAAAATCAAGGTGTGCGACGTTACACCAGTAGATATCACAAGGTTGATTGTCATCACGACCAGAAGGGTACTTAAAAATATACGAGATCTCATTGAATTATTTCGAATTAGCTAAGTAAATTTGCGTGAAATTTCAAAAAAGTATTTTTGGAACCAGTTGCTGCAAGAGAACACTAACTTCCCGAAAGCCGAGCATCTTAGCGCACAACGTCACTACTGGATAATTTGCAAAACTAAGTGCGGTGTCAATAGAGAAAGATGAAGAGCGACGTTTTTGCGGGTTGACACTGAAAAGATTCTATTGCAAAAATAAAGAAGAATGAAGAATCGCTTGAAACCGAAAGGGATGACACTCACCTTTGATTTGAGTCCAGGACTGCCTCCATAGATGAGGATTACGGGGTTAAATATGCCGAAGGCGGTTTCCCAGGTAACTGAAACTCTGTCCAACGATGGGACAGAAACTGTCATTTTCGGAAATTCTTGAAATTCTCGGGAAAATCTTAACCATTTGATTGTCATTTAAATCCTCATCTTTCTGTGTGTGTGTATTATTGAGGCGTTTGAACTAGTAAGTTGCGTATTAGTGTACCCTTCTAGGCTCTGAAGAAGGCGATTCTGCCGAAACGTTAGCTACGATTGTGTTGTATATGTTATTGCATGGAAGTAGACGTATGCTGTTTAGCAACCTCTCGAGTGCTGAGAGAGAAAACGACGAATTTATATCTGGTGATATACGCGCGATAGAACGCGCGAAGCCCTTAAGAGGTACTGTGTATTGCTTCGCTAGTCACACATGAGAGGAAAGAACAGATTCGTCAATGCCCTAACTACTCAGAAATTCTACAAGGATTTCAGCGACCTGATGGTCGAAAATATGTGGTGTTCTTTGTAACACCGACTTAGGCTATTTTAATACTGTTCCGATCGCTAACGTTCAACCACTTTATTACCACTCCTCAGCTTCCATCATTGTTCCTTCCAGATTAAGTAGATGTTGGATTCATCTCTAGCTGACGTTTACTGACGATCTTTTCCTGATCAACTTTATCTCCTTATCGAGATGGTTAATCTTGTCATTGATGGACTTCCACATCTACTGTATACAGCACTATCAAAATTTCGATAAAAGAGAACAGTGATTGCAATGTATTTAAAATCTGATCGCTCTTGATACATGTAGATGATCTCTGGAGCGTCTATCTACACTCGAGTCGAGTGAGCTGAAGAGTCATTACTATGGCCTACAATTAAAGAACATGACGGCATATTCCAAATGAAGAAGCCTTAGTTCGAAATATCTGGCTCCACCATTAAACTTGTGGTTCCGCAAATCTTGATTACGCATTTCTCTAATTACTCTTGAAATAACTTAAAGCGCTATTTGTTCTCGCAACATGAGTGCTGAATGGAGAATAACTTCCCATTCCACTTCGAAATGTTTTCGGTTCTGCTTCGTGATCTCAGCTAGAGTTCCTTCCCAGAATATATGAAACTCGTAACAGCACTCAAGGTCAGATTTCAATCGCATTCATTACATCTTTTGTTCAAAATTTTAACTAGGAAATCCAAAGTCCACATGGTCAATACTAAGAATAAAGACCATGAGAAACTCCGCTTAACGTATTATATCGAAAGACTAATGAAAAGTAACAGTTTGGAAATAGTGCATAATAACCCGGCTTCTTGACCTAGTGATAGTGAAGAAATCACAATTGGTCACAAACTACCCGTATTCTGCTCGTAATGGTATCTGATCTTTACGACCACAGTATTGGTTCGTTCATGATTAGAACAAAAAGAAAGCCTCAAATGTCCTAAATCCCAAAAACAGATGCTGATAAGGATCAAACCCCTATATACAGCTTCTGCCCAAAACGAGTTTTTTTAAATGAAGCACTTGGCGACGGTAACCAGGACACAATTGTTTCGCAAATAACAAACAGATCAGCAACAAAGCTTGGATGAACCCACAGTCACCGATGCAGCACTCGAAATACACCGACATATGCATCTGATCAATGGGAACCATGAATAGAAACACCAGGACAGCCACTAGTATTACCTCCTTAAATGTTCTACATTCCAGCGATATTGTAAAATTGTCGATGAAGAAGCCGACTTTGAATGGGATAACGAAAATTCCATGCAGTCCCACTGACTCATGAAAGTCGAAAGCCTTTGATCGAGTGCCATTTCTCTACGATTCCATTCATTGATCACATTTTATAAAACATTGAGACCTTAAAGTACGCACTCTCATATCTCTTGCATGCAAGTGTTACATAAACATCGATTATAGACTTCATTAAGTAAACTTGTAGACGTAAACAATAGAAAAAAGATGCACATCACAAGAATTACAGGCATCGGATTAAGAATAAAATAAAAGATCGGACCTCACACGAACTATAACGTCTACACATAAACGTCTCCAAGAAAAGAATACACATGAAAAAGATTTCATGGTTTAAAAGTCACTCTTCCACAAGTGAATTGAAAAATCTGACCCAAGTCCAGACGAGGCTATTATGTTTTGATTGGGATGGCAGTCGGTAGCCAGAACGACATCTTGCCGACAGTCGATCGTCTGAACAATTTCCTTCGTCTGCAGGTCCCAAATGTAGATTTTCTTGTCCTCTGATCCAGATACGATCCATTTTCCGCCCGTCACAGAGAAATTCGAAAATATCCAGTAGTTTTGGTTGACATGGCCAGTGTAAGTCTTCATACACTTGTCTTCAATGAAATCCCATAGTTTAAGAGTGCTGTTAAGTCTTGATGCTAAGATGTACATGCCATTCGGTGAGAATTTAACGAAGCCCAATGGGACAACGTCATGATCTACTATTGTCTTCAGAAACCGACCATTCCGGGTTTCCCAAATCCTCACAAGACCATCATAAGAGCTCGAGCATAGTAGGATTCCGTCATGATTGAAAGAGACCGCTGTAACAATATCGCCGTGAGCAGGCAGAACTGCTCTACAGAGTCTTGTACGGAGATCCCAAATCTTCACAGTCTTGTCGGACGATCCCGAGGCGACCATCTCACACTGCGGATTGTATGCGCAACAAACTACGTTACTAGTGTGACCTCTGAGAGTTCTGATGCGCTTCCCAGTCCCCACCTCCCAAATTTTCACCGTTTTGTCGTCTGACGCGGAGGCAAGGAAAAGCGAGTTCGAACTCCATGCGAGGCAATTGATCCCAGCTTTGTGTCCAATCAATGTCTGCATAGGTTTACCATCGTTTACAAACCACACACGGATAGTTGTCTCTGCCGAAGCTGAGGCCAAATAGATACCGCACGGTGAGAACTTCAACGAGAGTACGGATTTCTGATGACCATTCAGCTCCGCTAAAAGAGAGTAGTTTGGCAAACCACGTTGAGCTGAAGACGCCTGCTGAATTGTAGTGGTTGAAACTTGAGCAGTTGGTTTTGAGATACCACCTTCCGATACTTCAGCTGCGTCCGATGCAAACGTTTCATGGATTTTAGCACCAGTAGTTGTACTTGAATTCTCGCTTTCTATATCCATAGCCTAAGAATACAAAAAATTGAGTGGAGGCCTCAATGAACCTTGAGAATATGAGATACAGTACATGAATAAACGGAGCGAAGTAACTAGGTTGGAAACCTTGTGGAAAGAAAAGAAACAGCTTGCCGTAACTGCTTTATTTCAGAATATAGTCTACCTTTTTTCTTATAACATCCCACACATTGAGAATCATTACAAACATGCTGTCAACACAATATATACACAAAAAGACTTCCATTCTTCTCTTCTTGGTTATGGGTCTTTCAAACATCTCTAGAATACCGCCAAAATTACACAATCAATCTCAACCAAACTAGCCTTTGCAAAAAGTAAATAGCTATTTGACCACATAAGAAACTTACTTACTTGGATGGCCAACCCTCATGAGTTTTGTGGACCCCAGAATATTTTCCATTCGTTTTTTTTCCTTGCAATAGACGCCCATGTTGGTACTGCGGCTTGAACATGGTGACATCCGCAAAACCCATTCCATAGTCCTTAAAATCGTTCTCGTCTGGGAATGGAAGTGGTTGATGTTAGCGACGAATACGAACGCTCATCATCTGGGTGGTTTTCCACGAACATGCATTCTGTTGGAGTTCACTTCACTGTTCATTGCGTCCACTTGTGCAGTCAGTTCTTCTTATTATATGACTGGCGCAACTGTGTTTCGTTATCGATGTACATTCTCCTGGATCACTAATATGGTATATGTTTCTAAGATCTAAACTGCGTAGTCTGGCTATACGTTGTGAGTTCAGGCTGAACTTCAGAAGACATCGTTCAAGTGCTCTAGGAACGGAGTGCAGATTTCATGAAATGTCACATAAAACTTTCACTTGAGCGTAAACAGAAGATAGATATCGTCGGTTATTACTTACTGAGCTGTGCAAATTACAAAACGAATTAAGTGCGACATATCAAGAAGAGTCAGCGAAAACGAACGCACGGAAGGGAAATCATCTACAGGAAGTCCAAATAACAATGGAAACTATCCTTATGGATGTTCTTACCCACAGTACTTATCTTCCATGGGCATCCTCCTTTCCAAAAGAAAGGAAATTCCAGTTATACATGGGAGTTCCCAATCGATCATATCCGCAAAAAAAGGATTTTGCTCCATTCACACATCCAAAATTCCACAGTTCTGCACTGGATCGGATCGTTGTCTTCCTCACGCAAGCGCTCAATTCAGCCGCATAATGGAAAGAACCCTTCCCATCATTCAGTAGCAAAACCGGCTATAACCAACCATTGTGGTATGGCACAACATTGAAGTTTCTGTAGAATGGAAAGATACATGCTGGTATCTGGTGGAAAGGGCATGGCGAGAAACCTTTGCCAAAATTCGAGAGGTTTGGTTTCACATTATTTCAAGAAAAGGGAAGGAAGTCCTCATGAATTAGTATTGTTTGGTTGCCCACTCATAGCAACAGATTGTCATCATATTGACAATGAAATAAAATGAATTCTCTCCTTGTTCCTAAATTTTTTTGAAGAATGGATTCCAGGCAAATCGCCACTTTTTATAACTCAACTACATTGCCACTGAACGAGATGCTGCCCTCTGCGACCAAGGTTCTTCGGAGCTTACACAAAGATGAACCACCATATAGCGAGTTACTTAACGTTCGAGAACAGCACACCTTGACAGGACTATCTGGAGAACAGATCGAACTTTGAATTGCAGCACTGCATCCTGGTAAATCTCTTCATCGTATTACTTGACGAAATAGCTCACAGAGATAAAAAAGTAATTGTGACCAATAAAGGTTAATTATTACTTCGCCTCCGTAATCGATAACGAGGTAAACTCGAGAGAAACGATGCTCTTCACAAATCACAACTGCATATGTACAAGAACTTTATCAAGAGGAGAAGATGAGATCTGGATCCTCAGAAAGCTGGTAACGAAGCCTAGTAGAGAAAACCACCATAATGAAACTCATAAAAAGGAAAAAAATTATCGAACAGTTTGAAGAATTCAACGCTGGACGGACATTAGCTGTCACAAAAACCTATTCATTTTGTAGTTCAGGCGGTGTAACAGTTAACGTGGAATCGTGGTCGCGAACAGCGCAGTGGTTAGTGATGCAGCCAATCAGGAAGCAAAGGCTCTAGTTCTATGCCCACCCCAAAAGCCACCTCCAATCCACGTGAGAACGCCTTAGCCCGGTTATCTCCAAGATTGCAGACAGAGTTGACTATGCCAGCATCCTACGACAATCATAAAGAAGACTAAATCCTCAAATAGCAGTTGAAACAACAAGCGAACGGTTCGAAGATCATTATGGAAGTTGGACGGGAGAACACGAACAGAATGCGAGAAGTGTTCGCATCCACACACCAGATTTGACGATAAGTATTGGAAAACAGAATAAGCCAAAAAAAAATGTCGACTCGATATGCAATGGCCACACTTGGAAACGATTTGCACAGGAACAATATCAGAAAAACAACCGAAACAGTTTTGAAAACTGGTTACTATGTGCCTCCCAACGGTTCACCGCCTCATCGTGGCTGGGAGATTTTCCTGGGTGTGGGACTGCGATGTACAGCATGTGGATTTACTTACCGGCGGGTCTATTAAGTTCAGAAGCAGTCTGACGTTTCCATCAGAAAGCCTAGCTAAGAGTAAGAAAATACCAGCATCCACCACCGTTCTGGTATCAAAGTCGAACGGTGGCAAATCTCCCTCCGATCCACAAGGGCTGCGACTGCCTGTGGTGGTGAAGACCTGGAACAGACTTTTGCCAGGCTGACCTCGGGATTCCAGGGAACCGCAATGGCTTAACCAGCAAATCTCCGAAAAATTATGATTATGTTGTGGCCCGCACAACCAGTGAGGACGAGCCGAGCCGTCCAAGTATCAAGTAAGTAAGTTACTACGTGAGGAAAGATTTGAAAGATTTTCTGGATTTTAATTACTTTCTCTTGTTAACTATGACAATTGTCAAAATCCTACACCATTTCCTTTTACATTTTCTTGGCGACAATTTATATGGCATCTATAGGAGTAGGAAGTCAATAAGCTTCGTTAAGAGAGCATTCAACCGCTTGGTTCTTAAATGGTCTTTGCTAGCGATGCATTTCACTGGTGAAAAACTGCATACCTGTAAGCACTGTGGGTTGCGTTGGTAGTGGAACTGTTGTTCGTAACGAATCAATCAGTAATTCTGGAACCATTGCCAGCACAGTTTTCACGATTATGAGCTTCACGTCGTGCCAGAGTTTCCTGGTCTTTACGCCACATACACCCATTTAATAAAAAGTAATGGGAAGAGTCACTTGTTTCCTGAAAGGTGAGTGCTAAATGGACGCATACAATTCTACTGAGCAAAATTATTACAAGGATTCAGAGCAGCAAACACACTAATGTTGAGGCAAATTACTTATTTGGATACTTGGACGACCCGTCCTCACTGGTTGTGCGGACCCATCACGATCTCCATTTTTCGGAGATTTGCTTGCGAAGCCATTGTGGCTCTCTGGTGTCTCGAGGTCAGCATGGCCAAAGTCTGCCCCAGGTCTTCATCACCACAGGCAGTCGCCGTCTTTTCGGATCAGAGGAAGATTCGCCACCATGCCACCACTTTGATACTAGGACGGTAGTGGGTTCTGGTACTGGTTTACCTTTAGGCATTAGTTTGCAATTCAGCGCATGCACTTACAAAATGTGTAAAAGATAGCGTAAAGGGTCGAACCGAGTGTACTTGAGCGACAGAGTACTTTCTGACAGTGACATTGCAACGTTACTTGAGGAACTTTCTTGGTTTCACAATATTTTTCAAAGAAAAATACCAATACTGGGACAACTCTTCCATAAAACCAATTCAGATTTTATACATATGGGATGCCTTCAATAAAATCTTAGTAAAATTAATCGACCAATGCTTGCCAATGGCATTTTCACAAAAACGACAGAAGGCGCTCACACAGGTGTCTATTCAGACCAGTACAACATCTGACAAACTCACTCATCGGTTAGCTAAAGGGTCGTCGATAACCACCTCCTCAAAACAGCGCAGAGTGACTATTTTAACTAAAATGGAGACATACTTTCTCTGGAAACGCATGCTGACAAAGTATTTAGGAATTTGACCACTCTATAGTTTCAGCTGATCCTTCAGGAGGAATGGATCCAATACACATTCCTGTTTCAAGCAAGGTAAAATTGTATGCTCAAAATACTATCATCTACAATATTTCACTGCTGATTTCGCACGGTTACCTCTTACACTTCTTGTTTCCCACGACTTAAACCATTTAGTCCACTCATCTCCATACTTCCTAATCCAATTTAATTCAACAAATCCAATTCTGACTTGTAGGAGAAACGCAACATCAAACGAAGAGAAAATCATAAACGTCTATTGATCAGAGTTAATGCAGTGAAATCTACAGAATAAATAATACTCACCTGTACGAGTTGTTCCACCGCTGTATCTTTAATATGAATTAGACCATTAGTTAAATAGCCTCTTGCGCTCCTGAAAAGAATTCCAGAACACCACCGCCAAAATCTGAATCCTAAAACAATAACTCTGCAGCGGATAGCATAGGGCTAGTGATTTCCGTCAAAACGAGCATGGTGCCAGTTCGATGTCGCTCCGGGGTAACCAACCCTCATATCTTTCCGTGGTGTGGAAATTGGTACCGGATTCCATCGTAAGGTTCTGCGTTGTTCTGCGAATTCACATGGCATCACATTTAACTTCAAACCACTTGACGGTATTGAAAAGCGTGGGAAACTTTTATGTACGCAGTTGCGGTGAGTGTCAAATGGGCTTGCAGAGCACGTATCTATTCCCTTCATGGACTTTCCAAGCCTACTTTGACACTTTCACAAGGACGTCGACTACGAGTAAACAAGTGCCAGGAATCACTGCAATATTGGCAGGAAAGTGTTAATTAGCCGACAAGCGATGACGGCCAGTGAAATCTTTCACGGCGTTCCAAAGGAAGAAAATTTTAACTGAGAGGCGAATTACCGGTGTAATAGGAATTCTACTGAAACTCCTGCGACTTCTGACTCTTTGTCATGAGAGGCCAATTAAGCAATCAAATGTAAATAAGAGCATCACCTCTGTTGTTACAAGTCTACCCTACAAACTATCGTACAACGGCACTTATGCAGGATTCAGAATATTCATTCCCATCCTTTTCTCAAGACGTTTCCATACATTGGCATGCACTCAATCTAGATTCTCGACAAAGCTGATTACATTGTAGACGGGCCAAAAGATAGAAGAAAACCAATCCAAGGATTCGTAGATGGGCAATGCCTGTCCTCGTCATGCTCATCTCTCGCGGTTTTCTTCGCCTCGATCTCTTTCTTTCCATTCGAAATAAAGAGTATTAAAAGACGCCGCAAAAATAGCCGCTCCATGTTGTTAGGTAAACAAATTCAAAGCTATATGTAAAACGCACTTGGAACAGTATATAGAGAAGCCGTCCGAACTTAAATTTCTGCTATAGAACAATCAATGACCATCTTGTTAACCACGGTCCTATGCAGAGTATTCAATGCATTCGTCACCAATGAGTTTTGGAAATTTCATCCACAGAGATATCGAACCCAACTAGTCATTGCAGTAAGTAGCTCAAGAGCTACAGCAAACTATGATCCTACACCATTGCGACACACAACAAATAAAATTAACATTTGGTAGAGTGATTCAAACCGAAATACAGCACCAACCTTACTGCCACACCTTCCCACAGTGTCCTTCAGACGTCCCGGCTTCGGAATTTTGTGCGCACTGTCGTACATGGCTGACTGATTATAGCGGAGTAGCTGGGATGCGAGCAAACTCGACGACTGGTTATGTTGTCGTCTTGCTGGATTTTAATATGCCGATGGCTGCGATCCGCCTACTTTTCCCATGTCCTAGTGTGGGAAAATGCGCTGATCGCCTGCACTCTCCATCATCACGGCCGTGTTCTCGTTTCGAACAATCAATGAGGTAGATCACAAGGTCGCAATCTTTCGAAAAGCGAACCAGAAGTGGAGGACCCTGAAATTCATTGTAAAAACAGCCACTTTTTTGGGGAACTTGCCATCGTCATCTTTTATTTGTTTCTTCGTTTCAGTGCACACTTTATTCCGCCGATTATTTCATGCAGAAACATTTTCCATGTGTTTTGCTGCTTTCCTTCTTCAATTTCAAAACAACAATGTTGCTGCTGGTTCATTTTATCGGACGTTACGATATGGAGGCACAGGAGGAGCAGTGGCTAACGATGCTGTTCAATAACGCGATCACGGCCCTAGTTCGACCAGTCCCAAACCAAGCAAATCTCTCATCCTTTGAAGCCTACGGTCAGATTTATCTGAAAAAGTTCTTTGCGATAAAATATATCTGGGAAATTACGAAGAAATTTATGCCTGAATGTGAACACTGGAGCCAAACTTAGAGAAAAAGTGCCAGCTGGTAGGGCTTCCATGTAGTAGTTGCTTTAAGAGGCTCTGTTTCTCTAAGACACCCCAGAAATATCTCCGACTTCCCACTCTTTGTCATGAGAGGCCAATTAAGCTCTCAAATGTAAATAAAGTCATCATCGCTGTTGTTATAAACCTACCGTGCGAACTATCGTACAACGGCACATATAAAATGCAGGATCCAGACTATTCATTACCCTGGCTTTCTCAAGGCGTTGCCACACACTAGCATGCACTCAACTTAGATTCTCGATAAAGCTGACTACATTGCAGAATCATCTGTTACAGATTGAATTTCTGGAGGCAAGAAGCAAACCAGGACGGGCTAACAGCAAGCCATTCGTCAGATTAGATGACCATCAATACTTAGCATCCATAGCTGTTCTCTGGAATCTAGCTAGTAGTTAACGGCGGCCGAAGCACTTAGTAATACTTCAAATACCACTCCTCTGGATGGGATAATGCCACATCTCACCCATTCGCATAATATAAGGTATCGTAGTACAAATAAAAAACAATTTTTCAAGTATACCAACTTTTATATAATGCTGAGATATTTGCAAAACTCCGGACCGCAGGTGTCTGCAGTGGGGAACGAACGCGCTATGGTCCTTACCGGGAAGTAACGCGTTCACCGCCACACAGTGCGGGTCCTTCGTTTTGCCTGTCTCTTAGCTAGTTCTATTGATCTTTTTCCATCAGCAATCACCCGTCGACGGAATTGATCTGGGGAGCCCAAATCAGCATTGAACCCAGTTAAGCTGAGGCTTAGTTATAATCACAATCTTAACCCATTTATTTACTGCCTTTTTCTTTTTAATGGCAGGGTGTGATTGCTGATGGCAAAAGATCAATAGAACTAGCTGAGAGACAGGCAAAACGAAGGACCCGGTTGGTGTGGTGGTAAAGTGCGCTACTCCCCGGAAAGGACAATAGCGTGTTCGTTCCCCACCGCATACACCTGCGGTCCGGAGTATTGCAAATATCTCAGCATTCTATACGAGTTATATTTCGCAACATACCCTGTCATTAAAAAGAAAAAAAAAGGCAGTAAATAAAAGGACTATTTTTATACCAACTTTGTCTGAAGTCCATCAACTACGCATTTCTTCACTTACAATAGACATTTTCCAAAAAGAACTAGCTAGAATATAATGATCAACTATGGCCCAATACTGAACACACTCTTTAAACGCTCCCACCAAAATACAGTTTCCAAAAAACAATTCACCACCTTTCCTTTCTTAATCATTGTGTTCACATTGTTTCTTATCAGTGGTTACTTGATACTTGATACTTGAACGGTCCGTTATCACTAGTTATGCGGGCCTCAGCATAATCACCATGTTTCAGAGATTTGCTGGTTAAGCCGTTGTGGTTCCTTGGAATCCCGAGGATAGCTTAGCCAAAGTCTGCCCCAGGTCGTCACAGCCCTTGTGGATCAGAGAGAGATTTACCACCATGAGACTTTGATACGAAAACGGTGGTGGATCCTGGTATTGGTTTACTCTTACCTAGGCATCCTGATGGAAACCTCGCACTCCTTCTCACCTTGGGAGACCCTGCCGGGTGGACGAATCCCCCGTTCAACATCGCAGTCTGACACCCAGGAACACCTCCTAACCACGATGAGGCGGTAAACCGTTGGGTGGTATCAGTGGTTACTGTTATGCATTTCGTGTCAATTGTAAAAATAACTTATTTGTTGCAGGCCAGTCATGTTAATTATCCAGTACCTTCTCCGCTAAATGCTTGTCAACTTTCACTAAGTAATAAATTCTTCTCACGAAGAGTATTAGATGATTATGATATCAAAACGATAAGCAAGCAAATTGACATAGTCGTATATGCAGGAACCGAATGGAATCCTTCATATCAGGGATCGGAAAATTTGTGTTAGACTTGTCTAGAAAAAATTGTTAGGCTTAAAGGCTTATCACTGAAATGATAAGGTGCAGTGTGCTCATGATTATAAGCAGAAGTAACGTAATCTTTTGCTATCTTCCACAGCGTGAAGCTTATCACTTTAATGATAAGGTGGAGTATATAAACGAGCCTCTTCACTCCACCGTCATTTCCATGTCCACAGAAGCGAAGAGATCTACCGAGTCAAGACAAGCTGCGCTAGTCGTCGAATCCAAGGATCCCAAGGAGCAATCGAGCTCCACTGAAACGGGGCCAATCGACGAGTCAATAGCCTCGTCAGCCGCCTCTCCAAATAGTACGTTGTACAGATTTCTTCGAAATATGAATGGGTTTCAGCAGCAGACTCCTTAATTCATACCTGGTCCTAATAAAGACTTGGTTTTCCTGAGTTTTTAGTCCGGTTTTCTGGTATACTGCATTGACCCTATGGGTATGATACTAAGACGGATTTCTTCAAGATCGCTTATCCAACTATTATCTCTAGACTGACTGAAACGTTCTCATCACTTGGTGAATCTGTAACGTCTTCAGATGGTTGCTCGGTCATCGGCAACTCATCGAAATCGACAGTTTTAACCCATAAAACTACTGTTTATGAACTTGATCATATTGAACACTATGTACTCTCCTATTCAGCGTTGAGTTACGTTACCGCAAGCGACTTCGACGTACAACAAGACTCGTTCGAGACTTGTGTGGAGGGTGACGAAGATAGCTCCTTTGCGACGTGCAAAGAACGTGACGAGGTTAGTGATTCTTTTCTAGTAGCCTTTTATTTGATTTTTTCGGTGTACATCCGAAAGGGTTCATGTTTTCAGGAGCTCGAGAAGTCGCTCGCAAATTGATGCCGGTGTTGTATCTATGATAATAAACGATTCCTCCCCATGAGTAGTGAACATTCATTTCAAACGTCTGAAACACTTAGAAACAGCCGCGGCAACATATCTTTACAACTATTTAGTTGTGAAGAATTAAAAGGAAGATTAAATGGATCTGATAACACTGTCCAGTTAACTGGTTTCTCCTGATGCTACATCTATGTGTACATGGGTCAACAATCCAAACTGAAAAAGGATTAACTTCAGAACTAAGTAAGATGAAGCGGTTGACGTGGGAAGCTTACAGCGGCGTCGAGGACGCAGAGGAGAGGACGAAAAACATTCAGGTCTAGCAGCCACTTCTCATCATGCATTCGAGCAGGATGACAAATTGGTTGGTATTATCGGACGTATCATCGAAAGTATAATGTTAAGAGCATTCCATAAAGAGCAAACGGGAGGAAATGTGGAGCACGGCAACCGCTATACCACCGAAGGCTACGTCTAAACGTGTCGATAATCAGTTGAGCCGTGCATGATACATCCTAGTAATAAAGGATGGACAGGTGCCATTAACAGCTGGCTTCCACCGATTAAATTAAGCGCACGACAAGAAGATCAGAGGGTTGGCGGTCAGGCTTCTTCATGAATACCCTGGGTGAAAAATATAGTGCTTTTGTTACCAGTTGAGCAAGCAGAAACCGGGAGGAGGCTTAGCTTGAGATAAGAATGAAGCAACATAGAGCCAGATAATTCGCTACTTAGGCAAGATTCCTTTTTTCTAAAAAAGCATGTACAAGCTTCTCATATCGCCAATTATTATCCGTTGTCTTATCTCCCGCACTGCAGTTCCTTCAGACATTGGCTTACTCTCAAATCCGTTCGGAATGGAAATATGGAGACGACACGATTTACTTGCCGTGCTCCTACACCCTCCAGCGGTAGTTGTCTCAATACGGTTAACCAATGTACCTAGGTGTCGAACAATGATACGACGTTACTCAAACAGAAGGGTAGACTTCCCACGGAATACCAAATAATGGTAAATATCTATCATCGGCACAGCAACTCTATGCTACTTATGCTCACAGAGAAACCACGTAACTCTGAAGCAAGAATGCGGTGAATGGATCTTATTAGTGCAGACTTTCATCGAAAATCTCACCTGAGCTTTCTAAACAAGCCAATCGCTAATGCAAATTTGTAGAAACCACTCAACACTCCATTCGTTTTCAGTTTACGAATTGTGATTTATTTTGAAACACTGGTTCCTAATGTCATAAAATGTTAACGAAGTCCTGCGAATAAACGATTAACGAGCAGTGCTCACAGATCGAAAGAAAAATTGTTAAACCACAGGTAGTCCTGAAAGGATCAAACACTTTATAAAAAAAATCGGATTTATCACTAGAAAAGGTCAAACGACCAACTCCGCAATTGATACACCCAGATAACACAGGTCAATTGAAGACAAGGTTGCAGAAGCGGAGGAATATACTTTCTACGACACTCACTAAACTAAGAAAGCCTAGAAGAATATGTTGGCATAAATGGAGCATTTTAGAGAGAACTGTAAATCGACAGCTTTCGTAACAAATGGTAATCAAAGTAAACAATGAGCAACGAGAGCTAAAACTAAGTCTCCGCAATTATGCTTTCAAGATGAAGGGTTCAAACAGCGGGTGAGAGCGCTTCAACTCCAGGCAGCACTTTCCCTGAAATGATCCATGTAAAGCGGAGAATTTCTTCAAAACCTTATTGGAAATAAATAAGCGGACTACCTTCGAGAAGCTCGAGACTAGCACCTCCACCAGTCGATACATGACTGACTTTGCTCTCAGTATTGAACTTCTTACAAACAGTTGCAGTATCACCACCACCTGAATAACAACATTCAAAAATACAATTTTGTTCTAGAACGGCAAAACTGGAGTGATGAAAGAAAGTAAACTGTACCTATGATTGTAACAGCTCCACCAGCAGTTGCCTTAACAATGGCATCCATCATAGTCTTCGTTCCATGCGAGAACTCCTCAAATTCAAAAACTCCAGGAGGACCGTTCCAAACGATAGTTTTTGCGCGAGCAATGACCTCAGCGAATAACTCCCCACTCTTTGGTCCAACATCCAAACCCATATGATCTAAAAGTGAAGGAGCTCTAGGTAACACTGGTCTGGAAATACGTCCTATAATTAGAGAAATGAGGAAAATGTGGTGAAATAAAGTCCCAGTGACTTAAATTCTTTACCTTTTGCTACAACTTGCATACTACCAACAACAAAATAGACTATGGAACTACACAATGTCTTTCAATGAGTGAAACGAACTAGTGTAGCAGTGTACTCAGTTTTCTAAAGTTTCCGATTCCTATTAAAAGGTATAGTTCCTGGCAACACCAATGAAAAAATGTAATAACCTCTTAAAAGACTTCCTAAATATATTTCCAACAGGAGTTATTATCCTCTTCAAGGAACAAATCATCAGGGAATTCCTTGGAAATTTTAATGAAATGGGTCATTTCATTCAATTATATGATACTACTACCATTACACACCAGATTCTTTGCACAAAACTGCTGAAACGTAGTATAGACTACTGGTAGCAGCAAAAAAATACGAAGACAGAATAGCCAGCCGTTTAGTTCCTTCCACAAACCTGCCGGAACTCCTTCAGCAAGCGTGACTACTTTGGAAGACGCGCCTTCCGCAAATTTATCGCCAACTACAACATCTACAGGCAGATGAATCTTGACATTTTTTTCTTTGGCCTTAGCCAGCAATTCCTTGACGATCTTGGCACCCTCAAACATTAAATATCGTTTAATCAAATGACAGGACGCTGCTTGGCTAACTTCATTAACTCAAATCAAAGTGAAGTATGCACTCTTAGTTACCTCCTGATCAAAAAGTGACTTTCCTATCTCGACGTTCTGGTCAACCT
>UYYA01005228.1:0-32452 GCA_900624975.1 Angiostrongylus costaricensis | reverse complement strand
AGTACTTGGATGGCACGTCTTCACTGGTTATGTGCGGTCCAGCATAATTTCCATTTTTTTTGGGGGCGGGGGGATGTTTACTGGTTTAGCAATTGTAGTTCCTTAAAGTCAGCCAGATAAAAGTGTGCTCCACGTCAGGCAGTCGCCGTCCATGTAGATTGGAGAGAAATTTGCCACCATGCCACCAATTTTATACCAGGGCGGTGGTGGATCCTGGTATTGGTTTACTCTTAATTTGGTTTCCCGATGGCAGCGCTAGACTCCTCAGCTCGGGAGGCGCTACCGCGGGGATGAATTGCTGTACTGCAACTCTACACCAAGTAATACCTCGAGCCACGATGAGGCAGTAAACCGCTGGGAGGATACTACAGATAAGGGCTATTTATACTACTAGCAAATATGCACTGTGCAACCACGGTTGAATCCGAGTAGTCAAGTTAACGAAGATATTTGAAGGCAGTTTTAAACTACAGAACCCGCTCAATTTAATACCCATACAATTCTTATGGTTAGGCCTGTTTTATCAGAATTCATTATGTCCGTCTCCAATGTTGTCCATTACGTTCACTTTAAAAATACTGTCTAAGGAAACGCTCTATAATATCTGCTTTCAAAAAACACGTAGGAATCGTCATTATCTATCAAGGTCATTTGTGATCTGCTTTTCTCCATTTTTTGTTTATCGTAGCGGCGCGTGTGGCGCAGTGGTCGGAGGCACCCTGCATCACACACATGGAATCGTTTCCTGCGCGCATGACTCACCAAGCCCTCCATCTCTTCTAGGTCGGCAAAATAGTACCAGACTTGTATGGGAGGATAGCAGCGCTGGCTCGATACATCGCTAGGCCTCAGTCACCTCCAAGCGATGCTTAATGAAGTAGAATGCATGGTGTATCCCTCAGGGATTGATCAACGCCGAGAGCTTTATCCTTTTTTATCCTTTGCTTGTCGTTAACCCTGTTGAACCTAGCTCTGCGGGGAATGGCGTAGTGGATGATCGATGAGAGACGTGAAACCAGATGAATGAAGTAAGTGTTGGGATTTGCACAATATGCAAATTCGAGACATTAAACCTGAATTATGTACATTCACGTGGACCGCATTGAAATTGGCACCCTTGTTTATTTTTCTTTTCCTCTTTCGGAAGCTCATACGAAACATAGCACATCACTGGCCCTACACAATGCAAATGAAGCGTTGATGATGTATTAACAGAGAAAACAGAAGAATAGAAATTCGCATTCTATTTCTGAGTATATACACGTGTGTATATAAACACATATGTGTAAATAATTGCAAAACAGGTGTATAGCCCACCGCAGAGAATCGACCCAGCAAACGTAGTCCGCATTGCAAGGCACTTCCGACCACAGCACTACCGATTTCGACATGTATACACGTCATCTCGCTAGAGAGGTCTTTTAAAAACATGATAAAGATAAATAGTCGGGAGTAAACATATTAAAGCGATATTGGGAGAATTTTGTTCAACACTACTATTGCTTCTGCTCCAGCTTCCAGTGTTCGGCAGTGATGAAGTATGAGAAAATAACAATGTCAAGTACAGGTAGCACTGCCCATTCCAGCGATGCGTTGTAGTAGAAGCGAAAAGCTGAAGAATCCCAGCATCAATATTGCTCTAAAATTAAAAGTTGGGAGGTCAGAAATAGTTGAAGATACGGAACATTTCAGTTTAGATGCTCTGCGTCGCTCATGAAGCATAGACTCAGTTGGCCCGAGAGCAACTGGTAAGAGTACGACATGGTCAAGATTATTCACTCGATGAAGACATAACAATCTTATTCTTACTTTGATATGAAGAAAAATTGTGAAGTTTCATTAAAATATTCTCTTTAAAAAAAAATTAGACACTCACCAATACGACGACAGCAGTTCTTCGGTGAAGAATTACATTAGATGAATGCAGGATAGCTTTCGCGGCTCAAGTTAATAAGGGAAGAAGATGAGCAATAGAAATGGGAAAACACTTGAAAACATTATAAAGAACAAGCGCAGTTGTTAGCGGTATCCTGCAGTACAAACGTATTTGTATGGAATTTGCGTCACAGGGAAACCTCTCTCCATCCTTTGGGGCAGGCAGATTGGTATGAGAGATATCTGAGAAGACAAAAGCACTAACCTCATCCATCAGCAGACCCCGTAGGTAACCAGATGTACAGTCATTCACTTCTAACAATGCTTGACGAAGGTGAATACATGAGGTATCTCTCATGGATTGATTAACGCCGGACACTATATCTCTTAGGTAGTGAGGAAAGAGTACCATTCAAAAAACCAAGTTTGTGCAGTATTGTACTTTAGCAATGTCCATTACAATGGGATGGTTCTTCCAATCAAGTTATGGTGAACGACACTTCTTTTAAATTTCCCATGATCCCCGTCTTAGCATCTACTATGCGGATCCCAGCTGTTCTTGCATTCATTTCGTTTCCTCGCATTCATCTTCAACACGAAAGTGAACGAGTCGATTCTTCCCAGAATCCTGAGGTCTGCTACTGGGCTCCTGCATGGATTGAAGGAAGAAAGATGGACGCCACTGTACTCTGGTAATACTCGACCCGCGGGAGTGATGAGAGACGTGGTGAGCCAGGGACTAGGTCGAACCAGCGCTGTGCTCGTAAAGTAGTGGTTATAGGAACATCTATACCAACCTCGCATCGGCTGGAAAAAGGACAGTTGGTATGAACATATATGCAGGTAAACCGAATGCTATGCTGACGTTTATAGATTGTCGACGTATCGAATCTAGCGCTTAGGATTATTAATATTCTGTTGCCCATAAGAAATAGGTGTTCTTGCTTTTGTTTATAGAACGTAGTTCGTAGAAATTTTTCGATTTCCCTTTGGTAGCACTAAGCTTTTAACATTAACTTTTTGTTTACTTCCTAATGCAATTTTACACGACGGGGTATTACGTGAAAAACAACCACAGTGGTGCTGAGATAATTGCAAAACTCCGAACCGCAGTTGTCTGCGATGGCGATAGCACACGCTATTATCCTTTCCAATGGCTGACATTTACTGGTAGTCTGATTAGCTGATAGGAAGTTCCAGCTGAATTCAGATTCGGAATCTCATTTTCTCAAGCATTTCCGCAACCTGTGTGACTATGAACAGGAGGATGTTAGAAAACTCGACGAGCATGGGTTTCAGAGATCCAAATTTCTATGTTGATGGAATTTCCAAGGTACAGAATCCATACAAAGTGTACCAATTTCTGTCGTCTTTAATTTGATTGAAGAGCTGGGTTTGCGAAAGAGTAACACTTTACGCTGCTCGAATTGGGTATTTCACTCTTAATGTCTGGTTCCTCTTTGATGTTAGTCGTTAGGTAGAAGTCATAGTGTAATTTAGCCGTGAGATTCTCTCCTATAGGATACGCCTTGCAATGAACGCATGAGACGCTGCTGACGCTGAGAATACTCTCATTTTCTTATCTCACGAATTCTTATTTCTTGAGTCCACACAAGATTGTGTACACGTGTTCTGAATTTGATTGATGAGCATCTATCCAATGCAAAACATTCTGCAATTCTAACAGTAGGTGGTAGTTGTGTAACGATGAAGACACCAGGAAAACTTCTTGTAACCTTTTATGCTTTAAGTTGCGGGGCGGTTGCTGAAACGTATTTTGAAGTTCAACCACTGATGTTTGGTGAATTCGCCTCCTGCAGAGCTCAGACATATTTCTGACCTCTAAACAGAAAGCAACTACAATTGATATTTCTCCCCATCTTCATTGGGAACACGTGCTTCAGTTTGGAAAATAGTGTTACAAAATAATGCATATAGAAGTCGATCAGAAATTACTAGCAATTAACGTTAACTTAGCAGACATGAAAATAAATTTAGTACACTGAGAACGCTTGAAGCACTTCGCATAAGTTTTTGGCTCCTTGCTGGCGTTGGTGGATAAAGGATAAAGCTCTCGGCGTTGATCAATCCCTGAGGGATGCGTCATGCATTCGACCTCGTTAAGTATCGTTGGAGCTGATTGAATGCATATCTGGCCTTTACAACGACTCGCGGTGGCCATCGAGCCAGTTTCTGCTATCCTCCCAGACAAGTCTGGTACCAATTTGTCGACCTCGGAGGGATGGAAGGCATGTTCAGCCAAGAGCGCGGGGATCGATTCCACATGTGTGCCGCAGTGGCGCCTCCAACCACCGCACAACACGCGCCCCTACGTTGTAAATAAAAATAGACGAGCAATCAAATGCAAACGAAAATGCATCACTTCGTTCTGCTGGTCCCGTCTTTACGACTTGCTCGTGATTTAGAAAACATTCACTTGGTTGGTGTTTTTGCAAATTTTCTTTTCCGAAGTCTCGAATCACATCAGAATGTCGTCGCCAACGCCATCTTTTGTGGGTGTGCACATACCACATGTGTACAAGCACCGTCTAACTCTCACCTCTTCCGACTTCTGAAATTCTCGTCATGACATATGGTCAACTTCGAAGGCTCGAATCAGGTAGTTCATCGAATTACAATTCGCCACATTTAAAAAGAGAACCATTTAATCTCTACCTTAACTTTCGATTCAGGCGATTAGTTAATTCGTCAAATTATATTAAAATTGCACTGAGTAAAATCGCTTTGTGCTAGCTGATAAAAACACCAACTTCTGCACGATGTGCGCAATGATGTATGCCCGGAAGAAACACAAGTTGTTACCACCGGACATTATCATTATATATCCACCATCAGTATCGTGTATAAAAGGGCATCACTGAGTGAGGATGCCTCATTCGGGAAGATGGCTCACTGAGGAAGACCTGGCTCGACACGAAGACGAAGCTGCAACGTCGAGACGAACAAGAATCATGGACCATCGACTCGGATCATCGGCTCTGAGGAAGACGAAGACGTCGAAACGTTAGCCGAAAATAAATATATTTATCAACCTCGTGCAAGCTTATCAAGAAAGAATATATATTAAAACACTTTTATTGAAATAAGTTTGAAACAAAAGGAAAGTGTAAGAGTTGCATCGATTTTCCACTGGTCTATTTAATGTTGCACTTAATGAATGTGTGGTGAAATCTCCTAGGAGTAAGAACTCACATAGCGCAACGAACACCGATGAGGAGCATATAAACGTCAGAGATCAACGTGCCGCACAAACGACAGCATTGCTCCAAGCAGGAAGCGAATTTATTCAGCTACCAACTTTTGGATACATTAAGAAACAAATTTGTCTTTTTCTGAAAGCATGTTCAAACTGTAACATGCAATTTACGAGCAATGCAACTTTCTAACAATTGCAAATACTCACCAGTAGGCTTCATTTAGGATTTAACCGACGCCATGCAGCATGACAGACTAACTCCCTTTGAATGCCTGCGCACCAGAAACAGTCAGGCTACTCAGCCACATAACCAACGAACGCGTGATTCTCTTCGTGTCCTCGAAGTGAGTAGGGCATAGGCAATTCTAACAACAAGCAAGACTCTGCACTACTGATTCCCTTGCAAGCTAATCATTACAGGAGATAGATGTGTAGAGTCTGAATACTCTCCGAACTACGATGTCAAAATCCTTCTCTTAATAGGGATCCTCTCAACGGTTTACCTCCTCATCGTGGCCAGGAGCTGTTCCTGGATGTCGGACTGCAATGCACAGCGGGCAATTCGTCCCCTGGCAGAGTCTCCCAAGCTGAGAAGGACCCTGGTCTTTCCATCAGGAAGCCTAGCTAGGATTAAACCAATACCAGGATCCACCACCGTCCTGGCATCAAAGTTGCGCGGTGGCAAATCTCCCTCTGATCCATGAGGGCTGCCTATGGTGGTGAAGACCTGGGACAGACTTTGGCTAGGCTAACCTCGAGATCCTATTTAACCACAATGGCATAACCCGCAAATCTCCGAAAAATGGGGATTATCCTGGGACCTGCATAACCAGTGATGGCGAGCCATTCATGTATCGAGTATCAAGTAATAGTGGGTAGGAAGAATGGTGGACATGAAATAAAAACCACTAAATTATTTTTCCACTGCGCTCGTCGATGCAAGGAAGCGAATTAAATCGAGAAAGTGCTAATATCTGCAGAGGAGGTGTGGATGAAGGGTCGTGTAATTTTATTGCAACTGTTATTTGTCAGCTAATAAACAATAATAACAATTTGCCTTTACCAATCTGTTTTGTATTGATTCAATCCGGTGACTCTCTTAGCGGTTTATTGCCTATGATGGCGAGCGAATATCCCAGTAGACCGAAATGTATGGAGTTTATGCCATCGGTTGGAAAATTCAAGTTTAAAACCTCACTTTATCCAATGGATTCGATGTTCCAACAAGATCTCAGCCATAAGTGAACTTCTGTCACCGCTAAAACTGGTCTGAAACTGTGAAACCTTCCTCCTGTGAACAACATCGCAGTGTGGTTTACGTCTTAGTTTAGAACGGCATGGTTTCTCGGAGCATCAATGAAACATTTTCGCCCAACCGCCAAGGTTCAGTCAAGTGGGAATGTTATTCTGCTTGCACGATCAATTCAAATTAATCGGCCATCGAAGCATCGTAGATAATTCCACCTGAAGCTTTCTGATTAATTAGAGTTAGGCTTTGATATCAGTTCATTGAGATAGTGGGGAATTTTGATAAGTAAAGAGAATAATCTTGTCAACAATCTTAAAACGTTTACCAACATGGTTTAATGCGTTGGCTTAAACCTTGTGGATGTCCATCTGGCCTTTCTAAATAGGCCATTAGCGAAAATCAAACCTAAGCAGGTTTTTCAATAGATCCTTGTGACTACGGTGTTTGCTTAGCGTGTGCAATGGCCATTAACCAGTGAAGGTCCGAATGCCGCCAATGACCAGCTTTCTTGCTTTTGCCCTAATTTTTGCACCATCCTGAAGAATTTCTGAACAGAAAAATTGGCCAAAAATCATTTTTGTTTTTAAACATATAGAAGAACCTGCCTCAAAAAAATTCAGCGATTCAAAAAATACGCAGTAATTTGTCGTGCAACTCCAAGTTATTATTAGTCATTATACTTCCACGTGATTTCTGTGCGGTTGGTCTCTACGTGACATACTTAGTGGAGACCTCATAGAAAGCGGCTCTGAAGAAGGCGAAATTCGCCGAAACGTCAGCTTAATCGTGAACAAAGAACAATAACACCTCGCGTTTGCTCAAAAAATACGAACAAAATCACTTGATCAATGCCGAGGTTAATAGAAATTCGGTCGTGGCAGTTACTCCAAGTTATTAAGTCTACGTCATTATGCTTTCAATAGTTTCTTGATCTTAATCACATTTGCACAAAAGACTTTTCGAAAATAGTGATTTTGCTAATGAAAGGTGAAAGCGTAATGCTAGGTGGATTACCAGGTATGCTTATCATTGCGCAGTGATGATTAGGGACGCCCTACACGTGGTCGTCGGCTCCATGTTCCATGGGAAGCGAGTCTTCCACCTCGTCTCTTTCGGTAGAAATAGGCGCCATACTTGTGTAGGAGGATAGTGACACCGATTTCATGCATAGGAAGGGCGCCGATCATTGTATAGGTCTGATATGCGTTCAGTCATTTCCACCTTACTCAGTGGTATCGAAAGCGTAGCGCATCTTGAGCGGTAAACACCCAGTATCTCTTATCCTGTACTTGAATTATGAATATCACATCGGCATAACAGACAAATATAAACGACAATATTGGATTTGCTGGAGGTATGAAGCGATTGAAGCGGTGTTACAAATTTTCCTTGTGGCTCCGTAATTTTTCGTAAGCTAAGTTTCAGAATTTTTATTGCAAACGACTGAATCGATTCAGAGAAATGAGATTTCTGATTTTTTTCCCGAACGAGTCCAAGAGTGACAAATCTAGACCTTCTAGAGGTTTCCGCACCTAAGATAACACCTTTTCTAGCTTCATCATTTAAAAGAACCCTTAACGCTCTTATGCTATCCTGATTATACATCTGTACGACCTGTTATGCAATTAATTATCGAGCGGCATCACTCAGTAACAGGTCCAAGAATGTCGAAGAATGTGCAACGCACAATCCACGTATATGCAGACACTCCAACAACTCTGGGTCCATATCTATGCCACTGTGTATCAAAACGTATAAGTGAAGGTAAGGCAGTGAAGATAAGGCCGAATGTCGAGTGAATCAACCTGGTAACAAGGGAGTAGCTACGTCGAGGCAAAACTGTACGATACGCACTTGTGGATCTGCCAAGCCTGGCGAATAATCGGATCGATGGCTCCCCTACTGGGGAAATTTGTCAAAATGTACAGCTATATTTAAGAAAATTTCAAAGATCCACGTCACATAACTTTTAGAAAATCTAATCACAATTATACTCACACGTTTAGTGTTGGGTTGGTTGTTTTTGCGTTCAACTCACTATATCCGCTCTTGCTGAGAATTCTCTGTCACATTCCATCGCTTTTGGGACAACGGCGATTGTAAAGAGAACGGTAATGAGGAGCAGAATTTCATTCAGCTGGTTCTAAATATATTCCTAGAGTGGGACATTTGCAAAAAGACGTTAGAGTATTGAAGTGTTGATGGCACACATAATTAACAATAACTGGCTTCACATTTCGTATATATGGTTCCTAAAGATTGTTGTAGACTATAACGTCACTACACTAAACGTGCCACTAGTTTTAGTATGGTCCGCAAGTTTAGAAATGAATAAAAAGAGAATAAGAATCTCCTTTATAGAGAAGGCTGCTAAGCATAAGAAAAACGGACACGTTGCATTATTTTGTTTGCGATTTCACTGACTCGCCAAGTGATAAAAAATGTCTGAGGTTTACGTTTGCTGGGTATTAAGCGCTGTAGCGATAGTGATGAAAACAACCGGTGGGCAAGAGCCGTTAGCGGCTGTATTACTCGGGATGTAAAACGTAAATTTTTCATTTTTCCCTGTCGCGTGCAAGAGTAGCTCAGTGGGTTCTGCTCGCTCTGGGGACTCGTCGAGCATCGCATCTTTCTTCTAGGCTCTTCGCGAAGAACTCCAACCATCGGCTGGGTGGTATTCCTACAGCACGTTTGACATCCCAAGAAACCCAGTCACTAACGGGTCTTATCCGTCGGTTGTAATTCATCCGCATTACGTGTCCGGTCCACTCTATCTTCGACTCATTAGCGTACAGAACGGCATCTTTGATTTTTAATCGTTGATGCAGGTCGGAGATTCAGATCCCATCCTTCACTTGTGTCAAACAGGGTACTCCTAGCATCGTCCTTTCGACGGCGCATTCGATAACGCTGAGCGACCCTTCAGCATGCTCACGCAGCGACCAAGTTCCTGACGCATACGTTAGCGCTGGAAGTACCTTTGAGTCGAAAAGGTGGCCACGGGGTCGGGTGTTCTTTGTTCTCTTCACTACATCCTCGATGCTCTTGAAAGCTCCCCAGGCCGTTCGTTCCCTTCGGCCGAACTCTGGAGCTAAGTCGTTTATCATGTTGATTTCTCGACCTAGATAGACATAACTGGAGCATTCGGAAATATTCATTCCGTAGAGTGTGAAAGGGGCATATGAAACCAATCCGTTCTTCATGAACATCGTTTTGGTGAGATTTAGTCAAAGAGCAAGCAGGCTTAATCAAAGTCGGCAAACATACGTTCCGTTTGGCTAACGTTTGGTGTTATAAGAACGATGTCATCAGCAAAACGCAGATGACGTAACTGCCGACCACCGATTTCCACACCCATATTATCCCATTCCAATGGTCGCATGACGTTCTGGAGGGTGGCGGTAAATAATTTTGGCGAAGTGATATCGCCTTGCCTAACCGCTCTTTTGACGTCAATGTTAATATCGTTGTAGATTGGTGATATCTTCATTGTGAATTTTTTGTACAGCTCACGAAGATTCTTTATCTACTGAGTAGGAACTCTTTGACTCTAAAGGGCATCCACGACTGCTTCTATCTCAACTGAGTCGAACGCCTTCTTCAAGTTCTTCAGGTGTTCGGATTTTATCCTGTCTGGACCTGTTCGGTTTTTCACCGACGAAAAAGGGTGTCGGATTTCGAAAAGGAGAACCGATGGTACAACATATCCATCCCACTTTATTTTATGTGACGGAAAGTAGACGTGGCTATCGGAGAGATCTGAGTAGTATTCGTGAATGATTTTCTCCATGGCCTTTCCCGAAGCTGTAACTGTTCCGTCTAAGCCTCGGAGTGCAGTGAACTCGGCCTTGTAATTTACGAAGCTTCGGTGGACTTTGCGAATGCTTTTCGCAGCTTTTGCAGCTTCGACTATTTCTGCTGCTCTTCTCTCTTCAAAATCTTCTTTTATCGACTATCTGCATTGTTTTGCAAGTTCGGACGTTAGTTTGCGGCTGCTTGCAGCTCGTGCGATTCCACGCTGGTGTATCACCTCGGGTATTTCTGGAGACAAACGCCTCTTGGTGACTTTCGAACTCTCAACTTTCATAGCGCTAACGTGAAGAGGTTGAATGAGCCAATCGTATTCTTCGTCGATGTTATCGTCAACGGCATCTTCCCAACATCCGACTAATGAATTGAATAAATCGCAGTTTACAGTGGTTTTGGGACTTCGGTTTTGGAATTTAGCGGCTTTTTCCCCTTCCTGCGAGAAATAGGATCTTTCACGAAGGAGACGATGGTCTGATCCCGTGTACAATTTCAGGACAATAGCGACATCAGTTAGGTAAAACCTTCTATTTATTGTGATGTGGTCTATTTCGTTATGGTGCTCTCCATTGGGAGATTCCCACGTCCAGCGCTGAGGGTGGGGCTTGTGGAATTACGAGTTACCATGGATTGTCTTGGACGCCATGATAAACTCAGATAGCCGCTCACCCTAACCGTTCCATTCTAATCCGTGGGTTCCAATGTGACGTTCTTCAGACATTCTTCTTGGTCCAATCTTGGCGTTGAAATCTCCAATGATGACTTTGATGAGTGTGTGGTTTTCTCTGTAGAACTTCTCCAAGTCCGTATAGAACGCTTCTTCTTCTTCGTCATAATTTGATGTCGGCGCGTAAACGACGAAGATTGTCAAAGACGAAATTGATTGACGTCTTCTTAATCGTAAACGTCCGATTCGGGTTGTAAGCTGTTCGAACGAATCGATGTTCATGGACAAACTCGTGTTGACGAGAACGCTGACGCCGCCGACTCCTGTACTGGCGCATGTTCCGAGGAGCAGTTGTTCTCCGGTGTCATAGACGGCCTTGAATGGGTGGGGTCGTCTCGTCTCGGCCAGGCCGATGACGTCGTACTTCATCCTTCATGCTTGCAAGAGCAAGTCTTCTATTGAGAACTCTGATGCAAGTGCACGTGCATTGTAGGTACAGTTCGCCACCATAGTTTTTTTGAAATCCAGGCAGCTTCCATTGGCCGTGAAAATTTAGCAGCCTCTCCGTATTCGTCCTTCCCAGCGCTGCGAAATTGGGGGCTCTTTCGAAGTCAGGGGAATGAGGCCCTTAATGTATTCCAATAAATTCGTAAAATTAGAGCTCAGGTAGTAACTTGGCAGCAGATTGACTTAAATTGATAAATCTGTACATTTTCACTCCTTCTCAATGAAAACCTGCCTACCTTTGAGGTTCGCTCAAACTGTTTTCCGATAATAAGTACAAAACAAACCAATAAAGTGTATGCCCATGTACCAAATATATTCTTGCAATAGTTTAGCAGAAGGAGGCCACTCTGTTGAATTGTTTCTTCAGACCGGATGAGAACAGTGCAAACTACTTGGCAAAGGATTGCAATCTTTCGTAACTTCCTCAGGTCTCAAAATTCTCATCGGTCATAGAGGCGACCTACGTCTTCATCTTCATTCCAATCCATGGGTCCCAATGTGACGTTATTCAGACGTTCTTCTTTTCCAGTCTCGGAGTTGAAATCTCCAATGATGGCCTTGAAAAATGTATGATCTTCTCTGCAGAACTTCTCCAAGTCCTTATAGAACACCTCGGCTTCTTCCTCGTCATAATTTGATGTCAGCGCCTAAACGACGAAGAAGGTCAAAGCCGGAATTGAACCACCTCTTTTTAATCGTAAACGTCCAATTCTGGTTGTTAGTTTTCGGAATGAATCAGTTTTCATGACCAAACTCGTGTTGACGAGAACGCCGACTCTACTGTCGCATATTATGAGGAACAGTCCTTCTCCGGTGTCATAAACGGTTTTGAATGGGTAGCATCTTCTCGCTTCGGCCAGGCCGATGACGTCCGATGACCCCATCTTGCCCTTCTTGCTTGCATCAGGAAGTCTTCTATCGAGGACTCGGATACAAGTGTACGTGCATTGTAGGTACAGATCGTCACCATAGTTCTTTGTAATCTAGACGGCTTCCATTAGCCCTGAGATTTTAGTACCCTCTCCGCATTCGGCCTACCCAACGCTGCGAAATTGGGGCTATTCGAGGTCAGAAGAATGAGCCCCGTTTTTTTTCTGTGTTTGGCATTTTTGATACCCACGTGTAACTTGCTGGGCTCTGAACGTGGAGCTGGGTGTACTCACGGGTGGCCTGCCATGTTCCCTCTGAGTGGACATGAGATTATTTGTTGGAAGCGACTCCTAACCGCCTCCCATATACTCCCTGTCACTTGATTGCAGGCTTTTGGAGGAACTGACTCGTAGAATACAATCCGGGGAAGCAAGAACGCATCCACACATGCATGCATGAATACGCCTAGCAAATACAGAAAGTACGTGCCAAATCGGCGCGGCAGAAACAGTGAGTCCATCCCCTGGATCCAACTGCGTCTCAGAGAACCAAAGGTCGCTTTGGTCCGCAATTAACCCCCTATACGCCACCTTGGGACGCACCACGTTGCCTCGCGACTAGCCGACCTATGAGGGCTCGAGATCCCTCATAGGAGGTAAATCCGTGGATAAGTGCGGATAGTCATGAAATTGCATGAACTATGCTGAAACTATGTGAATGTAAGCGACTCTCGAACTGCACGGGCTATGGTGAGAGTGTACGAAGGTGGACGGTCAAGAGATTATGAACCGTGTTGAGAGTGCATAAGTTTGACCAGTTCTCAGACTATGCCACTCTACTGGCGTTGTACTAGTGTGGCCTTAGGAGAGCAGATACTTAAACTTTTATTAAAGGACAACAGAAACGGTTGGAGTCCGTCACTAAAATCTACATTTGTTAATTTATACCAACTCGAAGGCTTACTAACCATGAAAACTTTGCTTCAGTAGAGTTAGACAACAGAAAATAAGCCCGAAGCGATGCATAGAGTGAACCAGTTGTTCTTTATGTTCTTTGCCATCAATGCATCAGAGAAGCTGCCATTTATTTCTTCTTATGGTCTTTACGCTTGTAGCGCACACCATTGTTGATTCGCTATTCGTACAACGTTCAATATTCTAGGTTTGAGTGACACTAAGAATCGACTGAAGATGAGGGTGCACAGATACTATTCTTCATAGCGCTTTATATTCTACAGAAGGGCTAACATAGATGATTGCTGTCTTAGGTATCTACTACAATTTCCCAATAGTTGCTAGAGTTACATGAAATGCTACCCGTAGAAAGTATAGAACGCCTGCAGCGCAGTGGTCGGAGGCGCCCTGCAATACACACGGGATCGATTTCCGTGCCACTGACCCCCAAGCCTTCCATGCCTCCGGGGTCGGTAAACTGGTGCCAGACTTGTCTGGAAGCATAGTAGCACTGTCTCGATACATCGGCAGGCCAGCGCGAGTCATTGCAAAGGCCAGATATGCATTCAGCCCCTTCCGAACGATGCTTAATCACGTCGAATGCATGGCGCATCCTAAGAGATTGATCATTGCCGAGAGTTTTGCCCTTCATCCTGTTCACACAGCATAGCTGGTTTAAAACTGTGTAATAATTACTAAACGAACTCATCTAGAGCGTGATGTTATGGTCGGGAAATATTGGATTTTATGGATCACACAGAATCGTGGACTTACTGCGAACTATTTGCAGAACACCAAAAATAGAACTGTTCTAAAATAATGGAAAAATGATGAAAAAATGGTGTGATTCACAACGTATCTTATCATGAAAACTACAGTAGGCAGAAAATATAAGGTCAGCACTGTTTTAAAATAATCGTATCATGGAAAGCTACCTAAAGTTAGATACATGGCAACATACACAAGAACAAGAAGAGAAGTGGCAATTTCTGAACGGATTTTGAAACAAATTTGCTCTTTGTAAAGAAAATGTGGAAGGATTTCATGATAGCGTCATTTGATTCAAAAAACAAAAGAGTTTCATAAGTAGTTATTCTAAAGCTGGTATTTCAAGAATTTCGTCGTAGTTGATTTCAAATAAGGAACGATGTGAATGCGACAGAGGAGGGTCGTAAATGGAAGTGTGAAGGTAAACGCTGTGTTGGTGAACATGAATGTGAATTTTCACTTGGGAAAAGCAAACCTCTTCTGTTCAAAAGCAACTGGGTAAGTTGGACGTTGCTGTGGCAGCGGTGTTTTCTTGATCGTGGAAACACTGCATAGGAAGGACCTGAGACAAATCGAGAGAAGAAATAAGAGATCGTTTACAAATACGTTTATTACAACGTAATTACTTTTTCATTTACTGATTTCATCCATTTAATCATTACCTCTCCCCTCTCAACCATCACACACCAAAAGAGCGCTTCTAAGAAATGTTTCGAACAGCCATAAGCACGTGCATGAGCAGAGAGAAAAGGAAGAATCCTCGAAACTAGCACTGCGAATAGACATTTCGAGTGGCCACGAAGCTGTAGCTTCTCGCATAGGCGTAGAGGAAAAACCACGCCCCTAAACCGTAATTCTAGCGAGAATAAGGCCCCTTTCATTTCCTCCTTTATTTAGAACGAAGCAAGTGCAACTATCAAACGTTGAATAAAAAGAGCCTGTCTAGAGAATTGGCTGCAAGTGGTGGATATATCACCTGACACTCTAAGACGCCGGCTAATTCACAACCGCCCATATGACAGCCTGAGAAAAATTAAAAATTGCGTAATATGCCCTAATGGTAGTGACAGTATTAGCATGAGATTAGGTACGGTGTACCTAATCTCCTGTAAAGGGTGTGGGGACGAATATGTTGGCGAGACGAACAGATCGTTGTGCGTCCGCTTAAAAGAAGACCTAATCGGTAGATTTAAAGTGAAGCCAAAAAATGTTAACTTTCCATCAGTGATAACAGTAGATCAGTAACAATGTTAACTTTTTGTTCACTGCCTACTACAATTTTCATGTCGGAGTATTGTCCAATATCAACCGCAATGATGCTGGGATATTTGCAAAACTCCGGACCGCAGATATCTGCAGTGGGGAGCGAACACCATATAACCATTTCCTGAGGCGAACGCGTTCACTATCGAACACGGCAAACATCACGCATATCCTTTTTCGCCTTCCTCTCAACTAGTTTTCTATCTACCTCAGTGTCAATGTGGTTGATTTCGTATAATACCGTGCCGTAAAAATTGTACCAGGCAGTAAATAAAGAAGATAACATTTTGATTTTCACCGCGGCCTCAGCTTAACCGCGTTCAATGACGATTTGGCTTCTCCAGATAGATCACTCCCGTTGACGGGCGATTGCTGATGAAACCAAACACTCCACTAGGCGCACATAATACATAGAAACAGCGGAGAAAATTTTGAAGTAAAGTCACTATGCTTGGGCAGGAATTCGCTTAAAACTCTTGAAGCGTGTGGGATCAATTCCAAAAATCCAAAAATCAACCGTAATAAGGAGCGTTCACGCGTTACTTTGCGCCATACCTCATGCTTACTCTATGACCAAATCCAGGCAGATTCCTCGCTCATGTGTTACTTCATGGCCTTTCTGCACCAGTTAATTGGAATACTTACAACGAATAGAGCGGTTGATGTTTTAAAGGGCTGTTTGCTACGTAAATGCAAATTTATGGGTTAAGACTTATCTGCCAAGGTTATAAAAGTGATTTATGAAAGTGATTGGTTGAGTAGATTGTTTGTCAGTTTGACCTTTCCAGGCTGTGAAGAAGGCGAAACCGCCGAAGCTTCAGCTATTATGTGCTAATAAATTCTCTAATGCCAGCTTCGTGCTCGCTCAACGCAGAAAATCAGTGAACATTCACTTTTTATATATTGCCTATTCTTTTTTCATAAAATTGTATAACGCGCTTTGCATCCTCTCTCGGTAAGACCCTTACCCATGATCGAGCAATAAACAATTGCAGTGTAGTTCCTATGTTTGATTAGAATCAGCACAAATCGACTAGCCCCTTCGTATCAGCAACCGTGATATTTCCATGGTAAGACAACTTCATGATAACTCGATCGGATGCCGCCGATATTAATCTTTTTAATAATACATTGTGTTTTATCTTCCATTCACACAGCTGCCGCCTTTGGGAATTCCCGTATTTGAAGTGTTTGTTCATCAGTCACCAAATCGTCTTCAAAAAAATCAGGTACACGATTTCGTCTGCAACCAGATGACTTTACAATCTGTCTTTAATTGAAAAACATTAAAAAATGGAAAACGTAGCACCTCAGAAAGTGGCCAATGTATCGAAGGTTGCTGAACAAAAAGAGAAGAAGGCTGAGAAGAATCGCCTGCTAGTATTGAACGATGAAATCCAAGGAGACGAAAAAATTCCTCTGCATGTTGAAACGGCCAAACCAACCGGAGCCAGAAATCACAGCCCGCGTCGTCCTCTCCACTAATCACGACATTCTCTTCATTGCGGACATTTATTGTTTTAAAGGCCTCAACATGAGCTTTACGAAAACACATGAGTCATTTTGAAAGACTTCATCGAGATTTCCTAATGGTCTTAAAAGCGTAGAAGATTATACCATTTTATTGAAGCGACCAATTCCTCATTTTAGTAATCACCAATGGATGAAGTTACATCTTTTATATGAGTATACTTTCCTAAAGTGGTTTACAACGAATATCAGTATAACACGGAAATAGCAGTTTAGCTGCTATCGCTCATATTTCGGAAAGCCGCGGTTACTTGTAGTTTGCATATGGTGCTTTTTGCTTAGATTGGTGGCTATGAAGACGGAAAAATACAGCAAACCTATGCGTGCGGGGTAGGAGTGCTGAAAGTTGCTAAGGCAGGGTGAGCAAAGCACTTCCGCGACCTAAAAGATTACGTGAGTACGAAGTATATTTTTAAGCGATACGATAAGCAACCGCCTACTCACCTTTCAGGGAACGAATAAGCTGGATTGCGATTACATGGTGATGGCGTTACTTCACGAGGAACTGCACGAGCTCAGACATGAAATGCCAGGCAAACGGTTCACTATCAGCACGTTGCTAAGGCCTTCTATGGTGTAAACATTGAAGGCCGGATGATTACATCCCTCTTAAACACTTACAGCTCGACTCCTAACTCTCGATAGCTACTTGGTGCGACGAGGCCCGGTTTCGGCAGTACACGCATTTTTTGGCAACAAGAACACTTAAAAAGTTGAAAACTGAAAAACCCGAATAGGACCATTTGCGCTGCTTTACTAAAGTTGTAAAATACCATTTTGGCTTAAGTTTCAAGCTTTCAAATAATCAAAGGAAGAATTGGAGCCTTTAAAATTTAAGCATAATCGGGAGTACACTGACGACACATTCATTTATAAAATCGTGTCGTGCTTAACGGAGTACCGCTGCTCTTACGTTTACTGCCACCTCGGAATGAGATCCCTCACGAAGAACAGAAGCGGTCTATGTGACCCGGAAATTCAGCGTACAGTTTTCATAGAATACGGAAACCTTCATATTATTGGCAAAGGCCTCTAAATTGCAATAGCTTTTTCAGTTGTCAAAATTCACTGTGCTTATTAAAAACTGAAGGCCTTATTTTTCTTTCCGGCCAATGCACATGGTCACGAGAGTGTTAAATAAAAATATGTAGAATCCACAGATTATTGCTATGAAATATGAAAATGCTATGAAATAAAAATTTTCCTAGCGCATAAGGATAAAATTCGCACTTTCTGGATCGCGTAGACTGCTTTATTTTCTCGTTCGAGATCGTATTTCGAATAACGAAACAAGTCAACAAGCAGGATTTAACACATCAAGGCACGAACGTGCCCTCAATTTGAACGGTTATAACGCTTGCATCGTTTCAAAGACGGATTTTCAAGCCTCCCTTTAAACTTTCAAAAAACGCCACCTTTTAAAATTCTCTGGAAATTTTTGAAATAAAAAGAATAAGAAACTAATTAATTGAACATTGGTCACTTTTATTTCTAAACCGGTAGAAAAAGGCGACTCGATAAGTTTGCCAAGTCCTCTAGTTGTCGAAAAATTATTGACAGTTCTTAAAAACCATCACTATCACGGATGAGCTGCTACCACTTGAGTATGCTGTATGGCTTAGACTTAACTCACGTCTGGTTCTGAGATATGGCCAAACAAAGTAAAGTGAAGGTGCTCGATAAATCGCTCAATATAACTTCAATGCATCACAGAAGGAGTTAGACACTTTTCACACATTAGCAAAAACATCCAGCTTTTCCAGTATCCAAAACCAAAACTTGTGAGAACAACCTAGAATAGATAAAAATAATATAGCAAAGCAAAGAGAGTATAAGGCAAAATAATCAGCAGAGAATAGTGACACTGGACGAATTGCACTGGCGTTGATGTGTTGTGTATTAAATTTATCACTAAGGCAATCGAGGAACTGCACAAACTCGGCTACATTTCACGCGATATAAAACATGGAAACTTTGCTCCAGGACATCGTTGCAACAATCAATCTAGAACCATCTTCCTGTACGATTTTGGTCTGTCAAAAAAGTACATTGACAAGGTGAGTTGAAAAGCCATGAAATGTGGTGAGACGAGACGACGAATGCGAGTTTTTAACCTGTAGAGACTTGGCAGGTCATCTTCACTGCTAACCTAAAGTTTTGGGAAAACTACTACTTACATCTTAGAGACCACCACTGAAAGCAACTGAAATTCGAGATGAACAGAAGCGAACAGCTACAATTGGGCTTTACAAGACAGAAATAACTTAGATTAGCGCGTCGTCGTTCACGTTGCATTACCTAAATAATTATGATAGAATTGTGCACCGGAACTTGCAAAGAGGTCCGGCTAGTTTCTCTGGGAAAGACATTTTTTCTAAACATTCCCATTTTGAAACTATGAATATGACTAAGAATTTCGTAGCTACACCAACTCACTGTAGTCTGTGAAATTCTCGTAATTGGTCGCCTTGTAGCTGTTCATCCATGTTGAAAAGAAAAGCGCACTCATACAACACAGGCCGTCGTTGGAGTAGGATGACACAGCTTTCAGGAGGAGACATATAGCACAGATTGAAGCGAAACGACAAAGTAGTTGTCTCTTCTTAATTTTCAAACGTCATAATCTTAATGGGTGACGTAAATTCGAGAGGCTGAATAACCCTTTCGCCGCCAATCTCCATATTTGAAAATAGTTACGCATCCCTCTCCATGCAATCCACTTTTATCAATACAAGAAATTCAAATTCTGCTAAGCGACTGTTTTTTGCTTAGCTAAAACAATAACATTTTTCTGGCCAACCACACGGTTACCACTGTTTCCTCAATCACCTGTCGCCCCGTTAGTCGTCGAGTGACTCGATCGGAAGGCATTAAATCTTCCATCTCGTCCTATCACGTTCGAGAGCATTCCATTGGGCTGTTTGCGCTACGGAAATTCCTTCAGTATCACATCTTTCATCTAGGGTTTTTATGAAGATCGTGAAGAACTCTGACTATCGGGTAGATGGTGTTCCTACAGTACAAGTCTACCATCCCTCCGGTACTATTAAACTGGTACCAAACTTATCGTTCTTTGCGCCTTCTACAACGCTTGAGTGATCTTTTATTCTCCTTACGCACGACCAGGTTTCACACGCATGGGTTAATGAACGAGGAATCGTGTGGAGTCACAGTCGTATGTTATTTGCTCTTTTCATTAAATCCCCCATACTCTTGTAATCCCTCCAAACTAGTCTATTCCTTTCACTCATCTCTAGAGCCAGGTCTTTCATCATGTTGATATTCCTATCTAGACTAACGTAACCGGAGCATTTTAAGACGTTTGTACCGCTGAATGTGAATGGGGCATAGAAAACCAATCGGTTCCTCATGCATATCGTTATCGTGAAATTTAACCGAAGACTACTGGAAAGCATTCATTCCGCCTGGCCGACATTTGTTGTTATAAGAACAATTCGATGCCTTTACTATTATTTTATTAGGGGCGCGTGTGGCGCAGTGGTTGGAGGCACCATTGTGACACACACGTAGAATTGACTCCGGGGTCGGCGAATAGGTACCATACTTGTCTGGGAGGATAGCAGCACTGACTTGATAGATCATTAGGCTACAGGAAGTCATTGTTTGGGGCAGATATGCATCCAATCACCTCTAACGATCCTCAATGAGGTCAAACATCCGGCGCATTCCTCATGGATTGTTCAACCTCAGAAGCATCATCCTTTAGCTTTACACTGCTCAGAAACGCAGTAATATAGCACGTTTGGAAATTTTGATCTGCAACTAGATCATAGATGACGCAGAATCCTCCCTGTAAATAGCAGTCCTGTGATATATTTGTACACCACCCAGGAAGGCAGCCGTGGAACTCGATGAGACCAGGACATGCCCCAACAACGGTTTTTTTTTGTTCTTGTAAACTATGCTGCGCGAGGAGTTAATCTTACATGTCTACGCCTGATACAACATGAGATTCAAAGATAACGATCTAATATTATACAAAACACATCGCAGAGAATGTTAACGCGGGAATATAAACAAGATAAAAGAGGATGAGTCAGACATGTCTCATAGATGTTGGAAGGTGCCGAGCCGCATGAAAAGCAGATTTTTAGACCTTTCTTGATGTGTTGGGAAATAAAAATGCATTGCCTGCTGGCTGATCGCAAACTCTGTGCACTACGGTACCACAGCAACTGTCTAATCGTTTTCTGCATAGGTTATACTAACGTATAAAATGGTTATCTTATAGTGAATAACTACGTTTCACTTTCCAGCCATCGAGACCTCTTTAAAGGAAGAAAAGATATTCCAAATCGAATATGCACACTTTGAATGAGAAAGATTTCTCTTATGATTATGAACTAAATAAGAAGTATCAGCATCAGTAACTCCCACAACCGACTTTCTATTAACCTCGGTATTGATTGAATAATTCTTTGCACTTCTGTTTAGCAAACACGAGATGTTATGTTATTTCCTTATTTACGCATAGGCTGACGATTCGGCAGATTCCGCCTTCCTCAAAGCCTGGAAGGACCAAGTTAACAACAATCTACCCGGCCTAAAACCTTCATAACCAAGCAGAGAAAGTGCTAAACCAAAATTTCACTCACACTGAACACCGAGTAGCTTCTTTGCACACTCACCGTTTTCTATGAGTCTTCCACTGAATATATCACGTAGATACCAACTGCATAGAGTTCACATGGAATCGTAATGTGTCCATACAATCAGAATAACAGGCTTATATGCTGCCCAATAACACGCATGAATCGAAGAAGCGGATGAAAGAGCACAATTCGTAAAAACAGACCGTCCAAGTATCTAATTGTGTGGCAACGCGAATTACTGTTTAAATCAATAAGCACTGTCATTTGTACATAACCACGATCAGACGTTTCTCACAATGCAAGGATGCCGCCCTCGAGCGTGACTGCTGTGCTGGTCGGATTCGTAGCCAAATCCATCCTTTCGAATCCCAAGAAATTCCGAGAACTTCCTAAAAGTTAATTTTCTCAAGATGAAAAGCGTGCTTATGCATGGTGCCGATTCATAGAAATGGCGTTCCTGAAGTAAAGGTGCTGAAAGTAGTACGTACAGATGGTTTTAGGTGTCTAGACGCAGAGTTCATGAACTACAATCGGAACAGCAAACAGAGGTAGGTGATGCCACCAAGTGTAGAGCACAGGTAACGATCCTTAATAAATATTTACTCCACTCAGACGGTATCGCGACTTACCCTGAAATCAGTTTTGACGTGTGGGCTTCGGTCTATGCTCGAAATGAACGTGTTTCAGACATTAGTAATGACGTGTAGTTGCTGATGACAAACATGAATGAAGCGTATATAAGCCATTATCGGTTTCCCAACTTCATTTTTTGCCGCGTTTCCATAAGTTTCTATCTTTAATTATTCACATTTGTCACTGTGCTTGTTGTTACAGCAGTTCCTCCTCGGCATTTGCCTACATTTTTTAAGTGTCGATCGTTCCTTTCTTGAGCCCAACACTCTCCTTCTATATATTCTTGTTTAGCAAACACTACTACTAACGAGTAACCTTAGGCGCCGACAAGTTCATAACCGCCTATATGACCGTCTATGTGCAACGCAAAATTGCATAATTTACCCTAATGGTAGAGGCGGTGGTTGCATGAGTTCGGGTACAGTTTATTTGACCTCTTGTAAAGCGTGTGCGGACGAATACTTTGACAAGACGGGTATACCACTCTGCGTACGTATAAAAGAACACCTAGTCGGCACACGTAAGCCAAGTACTCCACTATGTACGCATAGCACGCAGAAACATAATGGAGAAGATACTGAAGTAAGGGTTACGATCCTCGCGCAAGAGTCGAGAACATAAGCGCGCAAAACTCTAGAGGCATTCTGGATTAATTCCAAGAATCCGAAAATGAACGGCAGAGAGGAATGCCTCGTTATCACGCGTGATATTGGACAGTATATAAACCTGTTATTCTGATGGGAGCACATTACGCTTCCATGTGAATTCTGTGTGAGTGGTCTTCACGCGATATACTCAGTGGAAGCCTCATAGCAAGCGGTGAGTGTGCAAAGAAGCTACTCTGTGTTCAATGTGATTGAAATTTTGGTTTAGCGTTTTCTCGGTTTGGTTATGGAGATGCTTGACCGGGTAGACTGCTGTCAACTTGACCCTTCCAAGTTCTAAGGTGAAATCCGCCGAAACATCAGCTTGTGCGTAAATAAAGAAATAACATAACACCTCGTGTTTGCTAAACAGAAGTATAAAGAATTATCAGTATCTGTATAACATTATTAATTCTTAATTGCTGTTTTCATGGTGAGTTTCACATTCATCCACTTTGAGTGCCTACCTGTTTCTCAAATTCAGCCAGTCGCTGTGCTAACCTGTTTCTTCAATGTGAGTTGCAACCAACTTCAACAAAATTTTCTGTCCACTGGAAGCTCAGCTCAGATCGCTGAAAACCATTCAAAGACGCTGGTTGCCGAGGCAGGCTTTTAATCCACAAGTCGTTTCGTTTTATTTGTGGTCATATCAGCGACGTACTTCGCCGAGAGTGTTTAGCGATGGATGAATTGCGCTTCCAGGATTCTAAACTTAGTTCTTGGGTTTTCTTTCAAATTTTCAAAAAATATTTTGGGATTCCGTTCCGCACAATTCTGCTGTAGGAGCGAATGCGAGAAGGCATCGAAATGGGGAACGCAAGGAATTCGAGAAGGGAATGGAGGTGTAAATAACAATGAAAGAATATCAAATGAGAACGAGTGCATAGATGAGGTAAGCACTTTGTGCCATTAACATCGAAACAATACATATAAAGTCCTCCCAACGGCTTACGGCCTTATCGCGGTTAGGAGATGTTCCTGGGTATCGGGCTGCTATGTACATCCGGAGGATTTATCTCCCCAAGAGTGTCTCCTAATTTGAGAAAGAGTCCGGCGTTTCCATCAAGAAACCTAGCTAAGAGTGAAACAATACCAATATCCACCACTGTCCTGGTATTAAATTGATCCCACGGTGGCAAATCTCCCTGTGATCCACAAGGGCTGCGACTACCCATGGTGGTGAGTTGGCGCAAACTTTGGCCTGGTTACCCTCGAGATTCCTGGGGACCATAATGGCTAGACCAGAAAATCTCCGAAGAAATGGAGATTGTGCGGGGGCTCGTACAATCAGTGAGGACGGCCCATTAAGGCATCCGAGAATCGAAATAAATATGAAACCAGCATATATATATGAATCAGATAGGCAAACAACAGAAAACTAAATGTGGTCGTTAGTGGCTAATTTAACCAGAAAAATCGTTAAAATTGTTTGAAAAAAACTTCACTGGAAAACATATCGATAAGTGTGTAAGATGATAGGATGAGGAAGCCACCAAAGACGAAAAGAAAATCGCAATTAGTCGCTAGTTAGAAGTGAGTAGTTTACTACAGTTCACCTCTTGAAGTATGATAGCCCCCAGCTGGAACAATCTGTGGGATGCCATGTCAGCACTGACGGAGTGCATGATGATAAAGTACAGCTGTGCATTGATGGGTCGGTTACCGATTGAGTGCTACGTTAAAAAATAATATATGTGATATGCTTTTGCATAGCTACCACCTAATTTTGTGACCAAAGTGCACTATCTCATAAAATGCGCAGTATCTTTTCCTCTCATTTGGGATAAAAATACAGATTTCAGCCAAACAGGAGTTTTCAATCAACCTTTAGAATATATCGCCATATGTAATAATTGATATTAGGCGCGAAGACATAACAGATGGCGTTGATGTCGACTAGGCGTGTCGTAGAAGAAACAACGAAGAGCAATTTTTCTTCAGAAAAACATGCCCCTTTCGTTTGGTTACAAGAGCACCAAGCAGACCGAAGATATGCGGGAGCTGCTCAGATTGCCGCTTCACGTCATCGATAATGTCATATCCAACCTATCCTTAACCGACCTATTGGCACTGAGCCGTTGCTCGAAACGAACACAAGAGGTCCGCTCATTTTCTCTTCCTTATTTCAAAGACAAATTCAATAAAATTTGATATAAAAGTATTCCTGGATAATACCGTATATTTCCACCAAACAGCGAAAAAATACTTTTTTAAATTGAGTCGCAAACTAAAGTCGTGAAGCGTTCAAGATACTGATAATCCCTTGAAGGTGTGCCTTGAATTCGGTTAAGCATCAAAGCGAGTGCTTTGTATTTGGGCCATACAATAAGTACTGGGGTCGACCAAGGTATGAAGTCACTGACCTCCTAGATAGGTATGGTATGGTGCAAGATCGAATCACGAACATCTGTGTGCTGCAGGGAAACTCTAATCACCAAGCTACGTGCGCTCTGGAATAGGAGACTATATTGAGAGTCAATATTGCTCTCAAATCAATGTGCAAAGCTTACGAGACTGCTCCTTCCTAACTAATCGTGCGATATGATCTGAAAAACCCAATGTCTCTTAAAAGCAATTCTGCCTTGTCAAATGTAAATGACACTTAATAAACTCAGGCTAATTTTGAAGATCCATCACTGAGAACCATCTGTTTAGATTGTCGACCGGTATTTTTACGTGCAAAAATCATTAATGACCAACGTCAAGAAGATGCACAGACTCTTTCCACATCTCGATCCCAGTCAAAAACAGTTTAGGAGCATCTTTCATATTAAACACGAGGCAAGTTGACATTCCCCAACGTCCTCCTGTGTTCTCCTTCTACGATGTCGAATTTCTCCCAGTTTGAGTAATGCTGTTGTTGATGGATCTTCCATGCATCATTCGTTTCATCCAATCTAGACAGATTCTACAAGTGCATTATTGAATAAACTGAACCAATGACTCATTTAGTGAAGAATACAATCAACTTAACTAAATTCCAGTTGATAAATACGATGTGTAAAGGTGGTCCTTCTCAAAGAACATGGAGCACACTGAGGACTTTCGATATACTCCATTTTAGATTTGAGATTCTTCATCGTTTATGAATATTTCGTTCATTCACAAATCGAAAGACCGACTTGCGATCATTCTGGATATTTACTAATTCATATGATCCTAAAGACCCACTTTCGTTACATCTCGTGTACAATAGGCTACAATTTTCTGCATAATGGAGCTGACAAGAGATTGGTATAAAAACTTTTCTTCGGTAATCCTCTCGGCATTATTCCATATTTTGGACTTAACTTACTTTTATAACTTTATACTTTACACATTCATACTCAAAGCTCAATCGTGTTGAAGATTATTAATTTACATTACACTATAAGTTCTTTTTCTAAGATGACACGAGGTTGTCAACAAGCGTCTTGGTCATTGAGGGCTAATGTTCCGGCGGTTCTACCTTCTACAAAGCCCTTTTCTTTGTTAGAGATAGAAGATGTCTATACAATGATACACATGCGATGAAGATGCTTCACAATAGCCATCGAAGATCAAAGTACTTGCTAAGAACCCCTTACCAGCTCAAAAAAGGAGAGATCATAAAACAATATGCAAGTGCTATCTATATTAAGTTACTGTACTATTCCCCTAAAAGCGTCCTGTACATTAATGAATATATGAAGATGGTTGGACTATCATGGACGCAATATCGAATCAAAGGTAACCTGTACATTACGGTAAGCTCTAATCATTGCGCTACACACATTGTCTTGTCGACAATGCCGTCTCCTTTCTTGATCATCATAGTTAAAATTTCCGACAATCTAGAAGGAAGCAGCCTTTAAAATGCATCGACTTTTGCAGTTGGCGGAACTGTTTCGGGTGCTTCCGAAGAATCGGTTAGTCGAAGTCGATTTCAGTGGCATTCAACGATTTCACCATGGTTTCATGATGGAGATAATGAATGTAAGACTGTCCCACTTATTCAAACGATTTTCTTCCTCACAGAGATCTAATTACAAGTATTTTGTTTCGTCGCCACAAAATTTACATCACAGAGACTACTGAGTGCGCGATTACGGTTGAAGGTATTCGGCAAAGATTTAAATGGTCAAATCCAGAACTTTGTCCACTAAGACTGAAGATGAATAAGAAAAACTGTGCTTCCGACTCAGGTCCGGCTTTTATTTCCCAGTTATCATCGTCTTTTTTTTCAGGAAAGTGGCACACATATGCACTCGCTGTTTTCTAACGTGACTAGCTTGTCTTTCGCTGGCTGCCTTTTGAGCTCCAACGACCTACATTTGATGTCGCTCTGTACGCAAAACTTGAAATCTCTAACTTTAACGGAACATCTCATGGAGAACGTTCTTCCTGAGTAAGCGTTCATTACTACGTCTTTTAAACATTTAAGCTTAAAGCGATCCATTTTTTCTAGGAAGGATATTGATCCAAGTCGAATACAAAACTACCTTACTTTGGAGAAAAAAGGCCTGATCGCGCATAGACGAAAAATCATATCACACGTGAAGAACTTATGGCCTACTTTGCGGAACCTGATTTTTGTAGAATTCGATGAAAACCGCCTAATTTGTTAAATAAACGGTTTACTGACTGGTAAACAGCGCTCGTTTTGATGGAGTTTTAAATGAACTGTTTAAGGGCACATCTACGAATGCTTGAACTAAGATGGTCTAGATTTTTTTAAATACATGTACAACAAATCCCGATTGTAGTAGTACAGACTGCCTATGTTGAGCCTCTCAACTCTTTCTTCTTGCTCTTCATTGGTAAACCATTTCAGAAACACCTTTCACAGAGAGATGGGCACTATGCGACACTTAGGGTGGATCACGTCGCTCCACTCCGCATCCAATACTGTTGTGGTTTCTCCACATGGCTTTTACCACATATCTTCCCCCATCATCTGCCTTGGTTTTTTAAAATATATCCGACAATTCCTAAAACGAAGTAATTACATTAAATGAAACTAAGGATAGCAGCGGAGAAGTTCGCCGTAAATAAACACATGTATAGCTGGTTCTGGCGATCAATATTACGTAAAGGGTAAAGCTCCCAGCGTTGATCCATCCCTGAGGGATTTGCCATGCATTGTACTCCATAAACATCGTTGGAGGTGATTCAATGCATATACGACCTTTACAATGACTCGAAGTGGCCTACCGATGTATCGAGCCAGTGGTGGTGTCCTCCCAGACAAGGCCAAAACCCATTCGCCGGTCCAGGAGCGATGGAGTGCTTGATAGGTCTGGGGCGTGGAGATCGATCCCACCTGTATTGTAGAGCGCCTCCGACCACTTCGCTGTATGCGCACATAGTGCTTCGCTAGTAACCACATTTAAACATTACCTTACATTCTCTCCTTTTATAAAATGATATGAGGTTAAAGTGTTTTCGATGTTTTATAAGTGGAGTGTCGGTTACTTCGCCTCCCTCGGAACCTTGACGTGTTTTATGTGACCCCGTACTTACAATTTCTTAGAGTTTCTGCTTTCTTAAGATTTAATTTACAAAAAAATAGTAGTATGCTGAGAGTCACTCAACACTTTGCCTTCCGAGGAGTTATGAAGTGATGACACCGTAATGTTATTCACCAAGGGTTATGAACGAAACTCGCTAAGATTAAAAAATTTCTGAAAAGCGTCAAGTCACATGTGATAGTGAGACTTCCACCTTTTCAATTCAACTCTAAATTTTTGAAGCTCGACCAAAGCGCCTCAGACGCTTTGCTCTGACTTTGAAATCGTCTACGCTGTTTTTTCGCCATGTATGTACTCAGAGGAGTACTTTGTCAGATTTCAACCTTTCCGCCCAGATGACCTTTTAGGGGAAAATCACCGTCACGTCACCAACATACATCAATTTTCATCAAATAAGGACGACAGTTTGATGCCACTACGGGATGTACATTACAGACAGTGAAGAGAAAGCTAAGCTATAAATCACAGATCCACCTACAGCTAAGGCACATATGTAACCTAAAAGAAAGTTGACATCACCGCATATTAGTGTCTAAACAAGTGAGATAGCCCCTTAAAAAAGAACGTGTTACTATAATAAGTGAGTGACTAACTTAACTCTCCAGGTAAGGTGGAAAAACTTGGAACATTAATGCAGTTTCGAAAATTTCTTATTAAAGGTCGCAGTCCTATTCTCCATAGAGCATGTTTTCAGCAAGCCAGCACATCAAAAAGCGATACATTCGGTTCCTAGCTATGATCCTATAGTAATAGTCCAAGCAATACCATGATAATCTAGATATACGACACAGTTCATGTGTTACTGATGCAGTAACTAATGCAAAAATTCTCAGAGGTTTGAGAGGCAATTAGAAAGAGCCCTCAATCATTTTCTATAAACGAACTTTACCCTGAATTATATTACCGAGGCAGTGGACGAGAATTAAGTATGAACGAACAACAGATTATCAGCTTTTTGAGTAAATAAGTGTTTTACACGGAACAAAGTCCCTGGGAAGTGTTAAGAAACAGTTCTAACACAAGTGCAATCTCATGAAGCAGGGAAATCCAAACTAAGCAACGGACCACCACAATTCTGGAGATTTTTTAAAAACATGTGCCTTCAGGCATCAAATGAAAGATACTAGAGGCCGTCTGCGCCGAGGAGATGTTCCAAGGTGTCGGCATGCGATATATAGCAAAGTATTCATCCTCCCGGCAGGATATCCCAAATTAAGTAGTCCGTCGTTTCGATCAGGAAGTGCAGTTAAGAGTGAACACATATCAGGATTCACCACTGTACTAGTGCTCCCTCTGATCCACAAGAGCGGCGATTGGCTGTGATGGTGACGACATGGAGCAGACTTTAGCCAGGGTGACCTCGAGAATCCAGGGAAACACAATGGCTAAACCAGTAAAACTGCGAAAAGTAGAGAATATGCCGAGGCCCGCACAACCAATGTGAACGGACCTCCCAAGTCCGAGTAAGTAAGTGTCATATGGCGTGAACGAATTGCTTGTAGAATCTCAAGAATAAGGATATAATTTCGTTTACGTCCACCAGCAACTCCTGAATATCGTAGTTGATCAAACACAGTAGTTATAGCTAGCATAGAGAAACATGTGGAACAAATTTGGACAAAAATGCTCCAGTTGAGGGAGAACATATGGAACAAAATGGGGAACTCCCAACTGTTTCGCAATTTATCCAGTGGGTGCTTACCAGGCCCGCGGACATGTGTACGAACTTTCCTTTTTCATCTCTGTTTCAAATTTTCGTGTATCGTAGAAAATTTAACATTCTCAGTGTTGGCACCTCACGACTAGACTTGAGCTGCTTTACGCATGTCGACTTGGTTACCAGGATCACCCGTCTTCAGTGGTTGTGCGGGTCCTAGTATAATCTCCATTTTTTGATTTGCTGCTTTAGCCATTGTTTCCCTGGCGTACCGAGAACAGTATGGCCAAAGTCTGCCGCAGATCGTCATCACCATAAGCAGTCGCATACCTTGTGGATCAGATGGTGATTTTCCACTATGCTACTATTCTGATACCAGGACGGTGGTGGATCCTACTATTGGCTTAGTTTTAGCAGAACTTCCTAATGGAAACGCCGAACTCCTTCTCATCCTGGAAGACCCTGCCCGGGGATGAATCCGCCGAGGCGGTAAATCGTGGGAAGGGCGTATACTAACCATACATAATATCTGAATGAGTGAAGAACAAGAACAATAATCATATAACCGTGTGTATATATAGTATTAACACTTGAGAACTTAAATTTCCCACCAATCATTCGATTACTTTTCCGAAAATTGTTGTGAAGATGTGGAACGCGTCAAGCACAACTGAGTGAACGAAAACGACGATCACTAGAATTTTCAAAAGAACACATTATGCTAGCACTTTTGAACATAACTGAACACAGTTGAACCAAGAGGTGACAGAAAAAGGAGGAAAACCTCTAAAGGTCGGACGAAAGCGGACGTCTAGTATATTTAGATTACTCTCATGAATCTGCACAGTTCCACTCCACAATGATAATTAAAATGCTGGAAGTACCGGAATTTAGGTGGAGGACTTTCAATACAACGAAAAACTCGCAACGTTAAACTGCCTGTTCTGCCACAACTGCGCCTCACGAAAGCAAACAAAGCATCACAGTTTCTATAGAAAAAAAGACGATGTATTTAGACGCAACTAGCTTTACTGCATATTTTTCTGTACAAAATAGCAAACAGTGTTAGAAATGGGGAGTGTAACGCCTAGTTAACTTCCCTCAATCTTCCTAAAATTCAGCATTTTTCGCCAAAAGACAGAGTGATATTCGAAAAAGATCACTTAAATATCAATGGACTACTGATTTTAGTACAATTTTGACACAAACAAAGATGCTAAGTGTGCCTGCCATCAAAAAGAAGCATTTAGGTTTAAGTCAACGTCTTCGTTTGAGAAATGCGTTTTTGGTGAGCAACAAGTCCCCTTCAACCACTAGAATCGAGGACAATCACTAGAAGAAATAGCTTAGTTTTCAGTATTCATTCGAATATTTTAGTATTGTCACCGAAAAACTGGGAAATACTTCCGTAACTTCACAGTCTTACGACATCCGGATCCTATAAAATGGAAAAGAATCAAGAAAAACTCCCACCGTCTTAAGCTCGCCAACAATCACTTACGAATTGCGTCTGATTTCTTGGNGATGTATTTAGACGCAACTAGCTTTACTGCATATTTTTCTGTACAAAATAGCAAACAGTGTGAGAAATGGGGAGTGTAACGCCTAGTTAGCTTCCCTCAATCTTCCTAAAATTCAGCATTTTTCGCCAAAAGACAGAGTGATATTCGAAAAAGATCACTTAAATATCAATGGACTACTGATTTTAGTACAATTTTGACACAAACAAAGATGCTAAGTGTGCCTGCCATCAAAAAGAAGCATTTAGGTTTAAGTCAACGTCTTCGTTTGAGAAATGCGCTTTTGGTGAGCAACAAGTCCCCTTCAACCACTAGAATCGAGGACAATCACTAGAAGAAATAGCTTAGTTTTCAGTATTCATTCGAATATTTTAGTATTGTCACCGAAAAACTGGGAAATACTTCCGTAACTTCACAGTCCTACGACATCCGGTTCCTATAAAATGGAAAAGAATCAAGAAAAACTCCCACCGTCTTAAGCTCGCCAACAATCACTTACGAATTGCGTCTGATTTCTTGGAAGAGAGCATCTAGTGGCTCGGTTTCGCACAAAGTACAGGTACATTTCTCGTGAAAGACTATCGTTCATTGTCGAAAGTCTTTCACTAGCGAAGTATTTGTGCTTGTTATTGGCATGTAAACCATTACATATTAGGTCACTTGACCGAACGCCCTCGTACCTGCCCTACATTCACACTCTTTCTTAACCACTGGGCACACCACCAGACATGCTAACGAGTACGGCAACGTTGCTCTGTGACTTGACACACCGACCTTAGGCAATCGTTTGGACGTAGCAGTGTCATCTGCTCTCTGACAACGCGTGGACATCGCCGTTGCCCTTGGCTAACCAATCTCAGCTTATTGTAAACACATTTCTTAGCTAAGCACAACATCACTAATGTGTGACTATATCTGATGCCAGAATTACGGTACTTCCTTACACTGGCTTACTCTTAACTGAACATCCGGATGACCATGCGGCACTGCTTTGCAGCTTGGGAAAATCAAATAAATAGACTGCTATGAACTGCAGTTCAATAACAACGGACGCAGTTCGAAAAAACAATCAAAGATAAATAGCGGCAATTAAATTGGAAGCGTGCGAAAGTGAAGAAATTTTCGATTCCGACTTACCTAAGATGCACCTAGTAGGCAAAGCAAAACGAAAAATAAACGAAAACCTAACT
>UYYA01005227.1:0-32577 GCA_900624975.1 Angiostrongylus costaricensis | reverse complement strand
GAAACGTCAGCAATTGTGTTCTAATAAATTCTATATTAACAACCTCGTGTCTGCTTATTGATGAAAAACATTGAACTAACTTAATACATCGGTAGCCCATTACAACTCATTATATAGTCCATATATATCCATATATGGACTAAATCACCTCCACAATGCTTGATGAAGTCGAATGCATGGCGCATCCTTCAGAAATTGATCAACGCCGAACCCTTTGTCTTTCAAGACCTATTCTACGATAGAGCAGAGTTTCTTATAATATGTGGGAAATTTGGAGCAGAAATAGAGCATTGGCTAATGATGCAATCGATCAGGAAGCAAAGGCGCTTGTTCGACTTCCGTCCCAACGCTCTAGTTCAGCCCACATGCGAAGGCTTCAGTCTGGCCATCTTCAAGATTGTAAGGAGAATTACCTCGAACAGATTTCTACGACATTCATAATGAAGCCGAAATCCTCAAGCAACAGCTGAAAGAACACGCAAAATAACCGCATATTTTGGACGATGAATGGTAGGAAAACGAATCAAATGGAAGAAGTCCTTGGATCCGCACTGTAGATTTGATGACGAATCATGAATAAAGTATGGTAATGTTTAACGTTTTGTTTTCTGCCTTCTATAATTTTCATGGCAGGTTACTAAGCGAAATACAACCACAACGTTGCTGAGATATATTGGATATATATGGACTATATAATGAGTTGTAATGGGCTACCGATGTATTAAGTTAGTTCAATGTTTTTCATCAATAAGCAGACACAAGGTTGTTAATATAGAATTTATTAGAACACAATTGCTGACGTTTCGGCGGTTTCGCCTTCTTCAGAGCCTGGAACTGGGTTCTATGCCGATTTGAGCTCCCCAGATCAACCCATCAACCCCGCTGACGGGTGATTGCTGTGGCAAAAAGATCGATAGAAATAGCTGAGAGACGTGCGAAACAAAGGACCCGCATGGTGTGGTGGTGAACGCGTTACTCCCCGGAAAGGATAATAGCGCGTTCGTTCCCCACCATAGACACCTGCGGTCCAGAGTTTTGCAAAGTATGGTAAATTTAAATTATGTTCACGACAACTTAGTTACCATTATTGCAACGTCCCACATAATATTTTAGTTTATGGATGCTATGAAACGCGAGAAATACTCGTTTTCGGATAAGTACGAGTGGGAGGAAGAATGTACGACCACATCCAAACTGGACACTGCAATCGACTACAGCGTTCGTGAAAAAACCACAAAGAAATCGCTTGATGGTGGGAACTAATATCGTTATGATTTTGGAAAACTCACCTTTCATGACTTCAATGTGTTGATCGACCACAGAGATGAAAGTAAACGAGGGTGCCGATATTATAAATATATATGTATATATATATATATATATATATAAAGGTACGTGCGGCACGGTGGTCGGAGGCGCCCTGCAAGACACATGTAGAATTGATCCCCGTTCCCACGGTCCACTAAACCCTCCATCCCTCCGGGATCCGCAAATTGGTACCAGACTTGTTTGGGAGGACAGCAGCACTGGCTCGATAGAGCGTCAGGCCATCGCGGGCATTGTAAAGGCCAAATATGCATTCAATCACTTCCAAACGATGCTTAACGAAGTAGAATTCATGGGGCATCCCTGATATTTATCACCGCTGAGAGCTTTATCGCTTTTATCCTTCATATATATGTATATATATATATATATATATATATATATATCGTTGCTACTCTTACTGTCCTTAATATAAACTAACTGACTAAAACTAAAAGCGGTACAGTAAGCGTAAGCAAAACGAGATAAGCTGCGTGCAGTTCGTTCTCTTTTGAAACGGATATGAATCTATGAAATATATTAACAACCTCGTGTCTGCTTATTGATGAAAAACATTGGATATGAATCTTTTTCACAAAAATAGCAGGAAGAAATCTAGCACCACTACAATACTCATCAGAGCGAGTAGGTTTCACAAGTAAACATTCATTTCAGATGTATTTAATTAAAAGTTGGTTTGACCCTTTCTTCAACCACTTTAGCCATCAGTGCTCGTTGTTCAGTGATAATAAAACAATTCGGAAGGTTTCACATGCATTCGGTAGATAACGGCACGCTGTGCCGATCATTTTCGCCAAGGAATTCATTGCTAACATAGAACCAAATGGAACGGCCGCAGATCCTCAGATGAACATTAACGAATTACATAAAGAAACTTAAACGTGAACGAATGCTGTCTGATTTTTTCACCGCAAATCGTCTACACTCACTAAATTTAGAAATCTATTCTCATCTTGTCTGACAACAGTAAACTACAGAGGGAAATTCCCTAGTCTTAAATTAAACGAGAATGATCAGTTTGCTTCATTAGCAGTTTTATTAGCACGCTTCCACCGACGCCTAATTCCGGTTTTGCTACGAAATGAACGACGCCTAATTCTTGGCTGTGCTCACTATAACATCTATGGATGTCAAAGCGGCCACTCCGGCAGTTTTCAATTAACTCCTCCCCTTTTTCGATTTCCGCCCTATGAGTTTTTTCGGCGTTTTGAATGAAATTTTGCGCCTCTCTTACACTATGTATCCAGTATATTCTTCTATGAACGCTCTCACGTTTTTGTACGTACGCAAATCCAGCGTATGAAAAAAATACCCTCATCCATTATTCAGTCATACTGCTGTCAGCATTTAATGAAGTTGTATATGTTTTACAAAAAATATTACGATGTTTATCTTTTAGTCTTGATATCCTCTGAAGATGGTCCTTTTCTTACACGATGAAAGAGAGTTTGCGCCGGTGCTGGTAGCGGTCTTCGACCTATAAAGTGGTAGAGGGACTTCTTGGTAACTGCGAAATTGTCAAAGGCAGAGCGATATTAAGCAAGACCATGCGTAAGAGAGGTGAATCGAATGCCTGACCGTCCATGTGTCGTTTTCATCTTCGTGGGTGTTACCGTGTTTTTCACAACCTTCTTCTTTGGTGAATTCGGCACCCATAAAAGAATTACTCGTGATCGAGAGGTTGGAGACGTCGCCAAGGAAATGCGAACAAGTTGATGTCCCCTTTTATTAATAACGCATATTTCCATCTTGTTGGTGATGAGACATTTACTTTATCAGACCAAATTGCACAGTTCAACACGACGTTAAGCATCGTTGGAAGTGATTCAGTGCATATCTGGCGTTTACAAAAACTGCTACCCTCCCATGTAAGCTTAGTATCAATCAGCCGATCGCTGGGGATAGAAGGCTTGGTGGGCTTGGGGCGCCGGGATCGGTCCCGTGTTTATCGCAGGGCTCGCCCTCCGACCACTGTGCTACACGCCACTCACCCTCTCCCCCAACCCCTCTCACCACCTCCTCCTCGTAGTCGTATCACATAAACATATTGCCGCCAATATATGGAACTATTGGAAGCGTGTAGCGCAGTGGTTGGACGTGCTCTGGAGTGTACTTGAGATCGAATCCACGTGCCAGGCTCACCAACCTTTTTATCCCTCTGGGGTCGGCAAATTGGTACCAGATTTGTCTGAGATGGTAGCGACACTGACTCGATACATCGGTAGGTCCCCGCTACCCGAACCAATGTATAGGCCAGACATTCAGACATCCAGACATGCATTCAATCATCACCAACGCATACCTTAGGGATTGATCAACGCTGACTGCTTTATCTTTTTATCATTATATGGAAGTGCTTTGCAACTTATGCTGAGTCTATTTCTGCTTTTTCTGTTTACCCGCAGATTTCACACAGTAATCATGACTCATCACAGCGGCTGGGATTGAACTGCTACTCGATTACCACTACAATTACTGGTCATTGAACTGGTTCCAAAAAGATTTCTTGCACATTTTTTAGTCCAAAATAGAACTTCTCCAGCCAAAATCCGCCTCAACTTATGTGTTGGGTAAGCTTTCGAATGCTTGGAAAAATTTTAGTAAAAGAGGTGACCCATGTATGATTACTTCGGCCCCCAGTTATGCATGGGCCCTATATGACTGACATTGTCGCAAATGTTTTAAATGTTACCATCAAAATACAAATTATGATTTCAAACGATTTTTTAACTGTCCTCACTGTATGTAAAGGAGGGCGTTAGAGATGCCTTATGATACACATAGATTCGATCCAGCGCTCTTAGAATCACTGATGACGACGATCTATTGCTCAACGTCAGCTGCGCTCTCAAAATCGAACACGCCCGGAAACTCATAAACATGTTAATTCCCATTATTTTTTGTTTACTATATCTAGAAAAACGCGATATTTCCATTTTCACTCAAGGGTTTCGCCATTATTATTCAACTGCTATAGCAATCCATATGAATATTAAAAAAATCGCTAAAATATGAGAAGGCCACTGAACCGAAATTAGGGAGCAAGATAGGATGCTTACAAGAGCTTGGACAAAGTACTGAAAAAACAATATCGTTATGGCCCACTTCCATAATTCCTCATTTCATAAGATAACCCTAAAACACACAACTGCTTGGGAGATGCTGAAATTTCTTCATAAACAGTCAGAAAACAGAGTCAAGCGGGTCATGTTTCCAGAAACTAAAAGGCCGATTAAACAATCCAGATCGGATTAGTGAACGGAGAAATTAGAGGAGAACATTTGTATCAGCTGTTTATCTGAAAATGTTTGGCGAAAAATATCAATGTTGACGTCTCCTCTCTCCAATATTTTTTTCGAGACCCTAATGGTTTTTTTGTTACGGCCAAAAAGAATGAATTAGTAAAAAAAAAAATAAGCAGATTTCAGGATTCGAGAAAGAAGCGCTTTTATATACGAATATCCATGAGAACAATTTCAAGGAAGTCATTCTCACTATTTGATACAAACTGCTTTCAAATTTCGTGTGATCCTTCTGCTTAATTATGTCAATGAAGATTCAAACTTTTGACAATGTCTCTAATATACATAGCATTGTTCTCCAGAATACTTACTTCGACACTTGGACGGCCCGTCCTCACTGGTTGTGGTGGCACCAGTATAGTCTCCATTGTTCAAAGTTTTGCTGGTCTAGCCATTTAGTTTCCCTGGAGTCCTGAGCTCAGCGTGGCCAAAGTCTGTTCCAGGTCGTCACGACCGCAAACAGGCAGAAGCCGCCCTTGTGGATCAAAAGGAGATTTGCGACCATGCGCGTAGTTTGATACCAGGACGGTGGTGGATCCTGGTATTGGTGTTCTCCAGAATACGCAATCATATTTGAAATGTATCTATTTATGCAAATACATATACCAAAATAGATATGCATACTAAACCACACGATTTTTCACAAAAAACAAAATTGTGCGAGACTGTGAATTGAACGAACAGATTGCTATGCAAAATTTTATTTACATGCGGAACGGAAGTTTTCAGCCCAAAAAACCCTTTCAACTGAAATCCCTATGCAGGGACGCAATACTGACGAAAGTAAGATGAGCGCACCCTTAGATACGGTGGTTAGAAATCCACAAACGCCGTAACTCCAGTAAAATGTGCGACCGACAGAGTAAGCCCTATGTTGTTCGCATGCGAGTGTAACTTTGCTACGACTACTCCCTGGTGGTCACCCCTTGAGGGACGGCCCTTTCGGCCACGGGTCCAGGGACTTTCGCCCACAGAGCGGCGACCACTTTGGGTCGGTGAGTGTCTGCGAGTACTCCTCTTGTCGTCGCGTGAAAGCTGCTGACGCGACCATCCCTAATAGAAGGCTGGCCATCTGCGCCGTATGTTTTAAGGGTAAGAGTTACTGGGCTAACGCGGGAAAACAGATGTTTTGCTAGCCACATTGTTTTTCTCCTTCCCATATGTCACTCGTTGGTAATTTAGGTACAACGGATTGAACCGTTTCAGAAGTCTAATAGTATTAGCCTCTTGTACTGTGCAAAGATGACTAAAGTAGGAAAGACGACCTCAATTGCGCTGTGAAAACAACGTATTTATCTAAAAAAAACTCCCCTTATTTCAACACGTATAGTTCGATGAAGTTTCATTTCTATTCACACGATGCTAATATAATGGCCGTTTTTGACCATAAACGACCATAACTTACCTTAAAGTGTACTTGTTTAATTGCAATGAATAGGGGCTATAACGTAAAATCTACAGGATAGAAGTCCTTTCGTTTCACCACGATGAAATTCTAACTTTATCGAGATTGCCGAATTTGTCTTTTGCATTTTTTTCCGAATCACCTACTTCGAAATTTAAACGAATTCAACAAGTGGTATTTCGTTCATTAGAGCCCGATAATCTCCAAACACCTTGCCGGTATCTAAAGGTTCTAGGATTTCGCTTCGATTTTTAAAAACTTAAATTTCTGCTCTACTTATTCAGAAGTGCTAATTCTAAACAGCTTGAAAATTGAAAAATACTGTTAAAGAACCATACTTGCTTGTGGCAGATAGAAGAAGGTCCAGTCTTTAACCCTATTACGTTTTCAACTCCTCTGGCATCAATTCCACAGAATTCAGGGTTTCATTGACAACATTTTCGTACGGTAATTCTTCGCCGTAAACTTTCTAAAGCAAATCTCCATGCTCGATATACACGTGATCACAGAATAACTGCATTTGTTTACGAAGTTGAAGTTAGTGCAGCACTAATTCCCACCAGTGTCAGCCCTGGCATTTTCCTGCTGTCTCGCGAAGTGAAGTGAAAAGGCAGTTTTTTGTTTTAATTTTATTTCAACTGATACAGCTGGTACGGTTTAATTGAGCCCTAATAGACTTCCTGCATAGATATACTAATGGTATTTGAATAATCAATTGAAACCGCTTCATTCTCGCCTACTAACAAGTTGTCTTCCTGTGGTGGTATTCGAAGAATCTCTTCACAGTAGTCTTCGAAACTCTGGTGATAATTTTTCCGATAATAGCAGTACAATATTTATATGGGAAGTGTGCTAATATCCTGCCCGATTCGTGGGAAATTTGGTGTTCACTTATGGAGAACCCTTTTTTGACGATATTCTCATATGTGCTTGGAAAAATTGTTTTCGAAGTAGTTGCTACTTTTGCATTTCCAACTATGCTTTAATGCTTAAGCAGGGTGTTTTAACTTCCAATATTTGGAAGACAGTACTGCTCAACCATTCTACGAAGCAAACTGTGCATGGATCGGATGGGAGCGCAACGATTGGTGCCAAATTAAATATCAACACTTAATAGAAGGAAGAAAAAGATACTCACAGGGAGGATTTCCACGAGTATTGCCGAGGAGATTTTCAGCTTTGCCACAGAGATCATAAATGAGAGATTTCCTAACACAAAATATACCGAATCCGAGGATTTCTAAATGAAAACGTATTTACCACCAACTATTCAAATTTGCGCGCTCCAGATGGTATGTGTGGTATTTTTCCCTGCTTCTGCAAATATTACTTTCAAAACAATCACTAACACCTAGAAGTGAACCTTCTAAATGAATCACACCGCACCAATCTTTTATCGTTTCGCTGAAAGTGGTGACTGCAAGAACCTGCTCTTTGAGCACGACCTTCCCATTACACTATTGAAATCGGATGACTCAGAAGTAGATCGTGCCTTAGTTGCTTAGTTTCCTTCACAGCTCAATTCCCACTTTTTGCATATTGCAATCTCTTCGTGAAGTTTGATCTTTCAGAGATACCTTATCGGAACACTTTTTCTCGTTTTGTGTTCCTATGCAGTCGCGGGAAGTTTTGTGATAATTGATAACCAACCCGCATATGTTTATTCTTGAACATGCATGAAGCTGGTTTTTATTTAGATTTAACAAAGATCTTGTGCCCCGTGATTGCACCAAATTAGAAAACCTTCATTGAAACACATTCCACTACTCAAGTAGCCTTTGGGCAACAGTTCGCTAATGCCTTCACTAATGACCGTAACACTACTGATTTACACTACTGTTGCTACTTTCTTTTCCGTGGATTTTTTATACAACGTCGCTGTTACTTCGACATCCTACATGCATTTTGTCTATTTTTCGTTCTCTCTCTTTCAAAAGTTCGCCTTCAACAAAATAACCACATAATATTTGATAAAGAAGCAGATAGCAAAGTGGTAGTGATTTCGCTCATCAGGCCGGCGATCGCACTTATCCAGACGCTTGTACGACCCCGTTCCGAGTCCATCGAGCCTCTTACCTATATGGGGCCAAGAAATTCGTAGCAGACTTGCCTGACAGAGCTCCACTCCTCCATACTTAAGTGGGAACGTCGTAGCAGGACTATCCTAGGATTTTAGATAAAATCGACTCGACTAGTGTCCAACTGAACCTGTGACGAAAACGAAAACATCCTCAAACAACAGCCTAAGCCACACGCAAATCCGAGGACCTTCGCGGATGGTGAAGACGAGTAAACAAATCGCATACAAGAAATGCTGAAATCCGCACAGGGTGGTACATGTTATGTTTGGTCATATAATCAATAAATAATAAATAAAGCTCGGCATTGATCAATCCCTGAGGCATGCGCCATGTATTCGACTTCATTAAGTATCGTTTGTAGGTGATTGAATGCATATCAAGCCTATACAGTGACTCGCGGTGGCCTACCGATGTATCGAGCTAGTGCTGCTATCCTTCCAAACAGGTCTAGTACCAATTTGCCGACACTGGAGAGATGGAAGGCTTGGTGGGCCTGAGGCGTGAGGATCGATTCCACGTGTATGTCGCAGGGCGCCTCTGACCACTGCTCTATAGACGCCCTTATCTAATCAATAATAATGGTAATATCAATATTGTTGTTATTAGTAGTAATGTTGATGAAATTATTAACTATGTTAATAATGACAGTAATTTTAACAACGATAGTTATAGTAATAACAATTATGGTAATAATAGTTATGTCGAATAAATTTATAGCCGTTATTTTACTGCGAGACTTAGCTCACATTTTTAAGGGCGAAGGGCAAGGGGGTGGGGATTGTAGGTATAAAACTACGAGGCAGTTCTACTTCTGTAGGGTTTATTCCTCGTTGGGAATGGTATTAACATGAAATATGCTATTCATCTAATCTCTTTTTACTTCATTTTTCATTTTCAATTTCATCAAGTCAGTTTTTATCAGAACAACTGTTTTTCGTCTTTACAAGCAGTCACATTTTCAACCTGAAGTGGTGACGGCGAATGCAGAGTCTTTAAACTTAAAGTGAAACAGAACACTCCACTAGGCACGCATAGTGCACAAAGACAACGTAGATTTCGAAGCCCTTTGAAGCCCTCGAAGCTTTGAAGTAAGTCCACCTTCCTCTCATAGGAATGTGAAACATCGACGCGCAAAACTCTCAAAGCATTCTGGACAATATCCAATAATCCAAAAATGAACTGCAGAAAGTAATGTTTCGTTATCATACGTGATCTCATAAAATCTCTCGAACTGATATTTCAATGCGAGGAGGGCGCATTACTCATCCATGGAAACTACGTACTGTTGATCCCCCACGTGTAGTACTCAACGGAAGACTCATAGAAAGCGGTGAGTGTGGGAGGAAGCTATTTTGCTTGCAGTGCGAATGAAATCAATACTTTGGGGTTTTCCTGTTGAGGTATGGAAGCATTTTGTTGAATAGATTGGGCACCGGCTTAATCCTTTCAGTCTCTTAAGAAGGCGAAATCTCCGGTAACGTCAGCTTTTGTGAATAAATAATATAATGACATCCTCATTTACTTATCATGAAAGTAGTGAGTTAATTTAGCATTATTGGGCTTAGAGTAAGTGCTGAAATAAAAAATAAATTCATATTGCTTCGTTTAGACGGATCATTCTTAATTAGAAGGCTTTTACTTTCTAAGAACCAACCATTGTTTAACCTCAGAATGAATAATCATTACACTTTTTAGATCTTTCAGCTTACACGAGGCTGTTACAGAAGTTTTGATCCGCTGACGTTTCGAAGTCTTCGTCTTCTTCATAGGCGGTTGATCTAACGGATGATCCACAGCTGTTCGCACTCGCGATGTGGATCTTCGCAATCGTGTTAAGTCGAATCTTTAGCAGTGGAGCACCGCTCGGCAGAGAACCCCACTCAGCAGTGCCCATTTTATACAGCACAGTTGTTCTTAAGTGTCCACTGATAATGACAAGTTTTCATGAGAGCAATCTATCCTGCAGTGGTCGGCATTATTTCAGCTAGCACGTATCGAATCATGACTTTTTAAAAACCGACCATCATTTAACCTTGGCCTGAATAATCGACGTGGTTTTCTAGAAGCGCTTTGTCAGGAGAATATTGGGCAGTTTTTTCTACAATCTAAATATTCACCGTCTAGTACTTATTGCAAAGATTCTTATGTTTAGTTCTCCATAAAGTGCGTTCCACGTAGCCACATTTTAATGTTACACGAATAAAATGACCAACGAGGAGATGGTGGTATAGCTCCTTGCCAACCTGCTGACCTACCGACGACTATCTTCATAGGGTTCCAACTATTTGAACAATTCTCAATATGTCCGTTACGATGTCGTTGTAAAATGGTGGAATTTTAATTGTAATGTTGTTGCATGGTTCATAAAAGACTTTTGTGTGACACGTAGGGATGCCACTGCCGTCTAGCGTTTGCACTACCTCACTGTATTAAGTAAGTATATAGCAATCATGCCAATATCGAGTTTCATTGAACCTCTGCATGGGCAGTCAATTCCCTGTTTAATTGACAGGTTTCTCTTTTTTCCTAATGACCACCTCGCTTATGGATAAAGCAATGCGCTGACTCAATTTCCTTTGTATTCGATGAAACTGAAAGGAAGACATCATATTTTCATCATGTTCTCTGTTGTTTCATAGTACTTTTTCCATTTCATTTAATGAAAAATGCAATGGCTTCGCCTCGACCAGTACCGTTGAAGTTTGAGTGCAATACGTGCGTACTACTCATTATGTTAGAATTTTATCTGTTTATAACCTGGAATGTCTGCTCTGCTTTCACTCTGAGGGTTTTGTAACCTGGGTTGTAGACTGGTCACCATGTTTTTTATTTTCATTTTAAGCGAGCTATGGCATGCCATAGTACGTTCACTTTCTGAGACATGTCGACCAGTTTCGGGAAACAAGTAAGCAGTAGATGGTAAAACCATAAAACTTTGCAATTTATGGAATAATGACGCCATAAAGGTTTTCCTGGAATTCCATCATCACTACTCGCTGGTACGGCGAGCTTGCCGTGTTTCATACCATTGTTGAATCATCAACCATACTCTCGAGACTCGTTTTGACAATGATTTATTTCTAATTACGTTTTGCTTTTAGGGTTACAATAAAATACTGAAAGAAACGATTTTCTTTAATATAAGCTCAGTCAAGAAATCGTCATAATTAGGTGGGTTGGTCCCCAATTATTATTTATTGTTTCCTTATGTTCATAGAAAAACAGTAAATATGGGAGAAAAATGAAAAGAGGAACGGATAAATGAGGGCAGTTTAAATGCGTTCTTTTTTAAACGTACTTTACCCTATTAGGAAGAAATTGGGGCGGTTGCAACGTAACAGCAATTTCATTCTTCTCTTGTCTGTTTCCCTACATAGTATTTAGTCACACTTTGATTTTTTCCATGTTTGTGTTAATAATTTGCCTCTAATTCTTAAAATGCCAAAGGTGCGAACTCAAGTGGAATCGGAACGATTTCTTTTAGGAACTAGCACGCATGGATCAACCTCGTGAAGGCGACGTGCGGAGTTGGTGTGTTCGCCCTACCGTCGGCATTCCAACAGGCAGGCCTTTGGGTGAGCCAGTTTGGTTGAAGTCCAGTATAGCAACTATCCCCGGAATAGTTACTATTTCTTTCTATTATTGCATGTTTCTGTAGTAAGGATGAGATGCCGTTTCTCAAGTTGCCTGGCAAATGTCGTAGTACGTAAATATTTTGATCCCATCCTAAGGAACTTCGTATAGAGAATTCCTCTATCAAAATTCTCTATCTACCTAGTAGATATTCAATGGGTCGATGGAGACGGTCTTTGCCACAACACCACTAGAAACGGCGTCACGTGACCATCGGTCACACCACCGGGTATACTGCTGAGTACGTCTCATTGCTTGGGGAATGAATCCCGCGACCTGGGCCTTGACCCTCGCTTGGACGTAGCCACGCCCGGTCGAACACCGCCTCTTTTTTGGAAACTTGGGAGGGGCCTTTTGGGAGTCTTACGTTCCACTTGGTTGCCTTATTCTTACGCCAGTATTCCTTTCATCGTTATTCCTGTTGTATTGGTTTTTGCCTTTATGTATATAAAGATTTAATCCCATGTTTGAGTGTCGAATGCTGTTGTCCTGTGTCAACTACGAAAAGTCCCGCGTGGCGTCATATTACGAAGTCGAGCATTCTGTTTAAAGCTAGTGGTTATTCGGTGTCGATAACTAACTCGAAGGCCTATATTCCACTAACAACTGCGATATTTTATTTGGTGCATTGGCCAAATCAATAGAGTCTGCTGCAACGACCGAACTACTGTTACGAAGTCACAGGACAATCAGTCGCAAACCAAGAAACTAGTACGTTTACATTCGCTATATATAATGACTTTCTCAATATCATCACGTCAAGGGGCTTTAACAAGGGCTGCTAACCGTCTCCTAAGTAATCTTGACCATAGTGAAGACCTAGTATCGTCCTAAGAGGAGCTTCCCTATGATGAAGCCGACCGCATTTCGTACGTCAATACGCTAAGGAAAAGGATCACAGATGCAACTCTCGCCATCCAGTTCGAAATGGAAAATGTCCAGACAGCACTGGACCATCTTGATTCTAATATCTCATCAATAGATGATGCACGTGAGAGAATTAATGCAAACACCGAAAAAACACTTGAGCTACTTGATAGAGCGACACGTTATCTCTTCAAGTTTTTCAAACTAAAGAAAACTTTAGAAGATGGAAAAGAAAACGTTTCGAGTAGTTCAAATTTCAGCTCTCCAGCAGTAAACCTGCCACCTATCCCTGTCCCAAAATTCAACGGAAAACCATGGGAGTGGGACACATTTTGGGAAGCGTTCAACCACCCAGTGCACTCACAAGGAATGGACCACTTCTTGAAAATGAACTATTTACTAGATTCTCTTGAAGAGAAAACGAAAGCTTTCGTTAACCAATACAGAATAACGCGAGAGTACTACCAGATGGTTATCAGTCATCTAAAGAATAAGTACGGTAACAAACAAGATCTCATAGACGAACTACTCAACAGTGTACAGACGACCAAAGCGAACAGCGACCGCCTTGAAGATCAGCAGACATTGTGCAAGCATTTGTTCTCCGTAATGAGCCAATTGGCACACAATGGAGAATTTGTGGACGCCACGCACCTATAAAATCAACTTCTTACGAAATTTACGAGAGATATTCAAAGACACGCACTGGATCAAAGGAGTCGAGAGTCGGATAAAACATATGAAACCGAGGATCACTTAAAGTCTATCAATGAATATGTAAGCAAGGAGCTCAAGATACAACAACAACTGAGCAGAAACGTCAGCATTACATCAGATTTCAGCGGCACTATAAATAGACCCCTACGGCAGCCTTTTATGCCTCAAACCCACATGGCCACAACCAGAATTTACCCATGTTTCTACTGTGAGNACCTATTTCTACCCCAAAATTCAGCGGGAAACTATAGGAGTGGGACACATTTTGGGAAGCATTCAACTACTCAGTGCACTCACAAAGAATGGACGACTTCTTGAAAATGAACTATTTACTAGATTCTCTTGAAGAGAAAACGAAAGCTTTCGTTAACCAATACAGAATAACGCGAGAGTACTACCAGATGGTTATCAGTCATCTAAAGAATAAGTACGGTAACAAACAAGATCTCGTAGACGAACTACTCAACAGAGTACAGACGACCAAAGCGAACAGCGACCGCCTTGAAGATCAACAGACATTGTGTGAGCATTTCTTCTCCGTAATCAGCCAATTGGCATACAATGGAGAATTTGTGGACACCACGTACCTACAAAATCAACTTCTTACGAAATTTACGAGAGATATTCAAAGACACGCACTGGATCAAAGGAGTCGAAAGTCGGATAAAACATACAAAACCGAAGATCTTTTAAACTCTATCAATGAATATATAAGCAAGGAGCTCAAGATACAACAACAGCTGAGCAGAAACGTGAGCATTACATCAGAGTTGAGAGGCACTATAAATAGACCCCTACGGCAGCCTTTTATGCCTCAAACCCACATGACCACAACCAGAATTTATCCATGTTTCTACTGTGAGACGAGGGGACATTTCCCAGTTGACTGCAAAGGAGTGCGAACGTATGAAGAAAAAGTGCAGATTATGAAAGAACGGAACCTTTGCTTTAACTGTGGATCAAAGTTTCACCAAACATCAGCTTGTAAGGGTGGGTCCTGCCGAGTGTGCGGTAAACGTGGACATCACACGTCTATTTGTAAGCAGCAACAACCGTCAAAAGAACAGTATAATCAATCAGAAGTAGGCCAAGGAGACAAACAAACGCGGCCTGTCAAGACCACTAAAAGCAAAAAGACTGCGCCGTCAAGAGTCAATACAGTAGAGTCCCAACAGAACTATCAGAACGATACGATCATACTACACGCGATGAAAGAAGATACAACGAATGTCCAAGTATTGGCAGGACAAGCGCGGATCTTCTATCCATTCACTCAGACAAGCAAACCAGAACGTCTCTTGCTTGAAACAGGATAAGATCGTACATTCATCACCAATGAACTGGCTGAACGTCTTCATTTACGAAATACTGATTCCGTAGAATTATCCATTAACACATTCGGAGCTCTTAGCAAAGTGAAAAAGAAATGTGGAATTACCGCAGTAAAATTGTGAGATGTCTATGGAACACAACATGAAATCACAGTAACTAGGATCGAGACCATCACCAAACCACTAAAACGTATACGTCTCAGCCAAAAGGATAAGAAGTTCCTCTGTTAGAATAATATTGAACTGTCGATCGATCCTGACTGTAACAGCGTACGCCCACAAATCCTGCTTGGATGCTCTGATGTATTTTCTCAATTTGACGGTAACCTAGGACCGAACAAAACATTACCATCGGGGTTAAGGTTAATTCCCTCTAAAGTGGAAGATCTCGTAGTAAGAGCCAACCACAACAAGTGGTACATTCAATCACAAGAAAGTACACTCCTTGTCACAGAGACTACGGCACCCAATCCTCAACCTTATGAACAACAATCATGGGGAGACTTTTGCACACTAGAATCATCAGGAATCAACGAATTTACAGGATCGAATTTAAAAGAACAAGAGCAGAAAAATGCTGAAATATGGAAACAGTTTGCGAAAACTATAGAGAGACGTGAGGATGGTTACTATGTGAGACTTCCGTGGAAGAACGATTCAACCACACTCCCTGAGAACAGATGCATGGCATTTCGGCGACTACAGGCGACAATCGCCACTCTAACGAAAAATCCTCCCTGCTAGAGAAATATAACGAGACCATAATACAGCAACTAAACGAGAACATTATTGAGGAAGTCGACGAATCGATACGCCAACAAGGTGTAATTATTCACTACCTACCGCATCACGCCGTAGTAGCTCCACATAAGGAAACCACAAAATTACGAATCGTTTACGATGCATCAAGTATTAGCACCCTCATTAAACGATGTCCTCCACCAAGGACCAGTCTTCCTTTCTCGAATATGCGATATTCTACTTCGTTTTCGTATAGGAAATATTGCAATGATTGCGGACGTAGAGAAAGCATTCTTGCAAGTACGACTCCACGAGCACGATAGAGATGCTACACGGTTTCTATTGGTTCGCGACATCTCACAACCTTGCGAGCCAAAAAACATAGTTACCTACAGATTCACGCGGGTAACTTTTGGCCTCAATTGTTCGCCGTTCCTGCTAGCAGGAACAATTAAGCATCACTTAAAGACCCAAGTGTCCAGTGCAGCATTGGCTCACGAACTTACGAACAATACATGTGTCGACAACGTTATTGTCACATGTTCGTCATTAGAAGAGGCCATGGACAAATTTAAGCAATCAAAGCAAATTTTCAAGGATTTGGGCATGAACTTACGAGAATTTATGTCGAACAATATAGAATTTGTCCGACAGTTTCCCTCAAAGGACTTGACATTAAATAATCAACAAAAGATCTTGGGAATAGCATGGGATTCGAAAAACGATAAACTACTTCTCTCATGCAAATATTCATGCAAATCAAAGCTGACGAAGCGTTCAGTAGCAGAACAAGTAGCAGCAATCTACGATACCCTAGGATGGCTCACACTACTAACAGTACAGGGAAAATAATTTCTTCAAAAGCTTTGGAACCTCGATTACACGTGGAACACACCGCTCTCAAAACTACAGGCCGATGAATGAGAAAAAGTAGTCAGAAACCTAAATGGATTTGAAATCTGTATCCCACGATGTGTTGCCCANCTCGAACATGAAGTCAAACTAATCCTTTTTGCGGACGCCAACAAAGAATGTATGGCAACTTGCGCTTACTTAGTATCAAATAATCATTCATTTCTCCTTATGGGAAAGTCCAAACTACAGCCAATCAACTACGTTACCATTATTCCAAAGCTTGAGTTAAATGCTGTAACTATGGCAGTCGGTCTAGTCCACTCAATACATACAGATTTGAAAAGCCGCGTATCTATTCAAGAGATACTAATTATGTCTGACTCTACAACTGCACTAAGTTGGATACGATCACGAAACAGGAAAATCAGTGGGAGTACTAGTAAAAAACCGCATCAGGGAAATACGTCGAATAGATAAGGCTTTGCATAATCTCATTCAATTTGCCCACGTGCCCACAGATCAAAATCCAGCAGATTGAGCAACGAGAGGACTAAGTAAGCTCCAGTTAGAGAGCCATTTTTGGTGGATAAGACTCAATCTCATTAGAGAGTCAGATTTGCACAAGAAAATTAATCCCTTTAGAATACCACAAGATGTTGAAAGGAACTGCAATTCTACCGTAATAACCACTTTTGACCAGTTGGAGCTGGAATTACTGGACTGGTCAAGACACAATCGACTAATAAGAGCATAAAACGCAGTGGCATATGTTTTGAGATTCCTCAATAAAGTGACAGCGGAAGTGGAACCTCAATTACGAGAAAGAATTCGCCGCAGTATTCTAGAGATCGAGTTGGCATCCTCGCAATCATATATTACGGCAGTGGAATACGAAGCGGCACTAAGAGCGACCATAGGAAACCATCAACGAAACACCTATCCCGGGATGGCAAAAAGATTCCTTCATCCCTTTAGTATCGTTAAAGATCAACATGGAATTTTTCGCTGCAAAGGACGCTTAAATAAAGCAAACATTCCCTTCGAAGAACGACAACCAATACTCATACAAGCAAAAACAAGATTAGCGGAAATTATAGTAAGCGACGCACATTTACCGTTTCACTGTAGCACCAGTCAAACAATGGCAAATGTTAGAAAACGATTCTGGATCGCAACATTACGAGGCCAGTCAAGGAAAGCTATAAGGCGGTGCGTTGCGTGTCAAAAGATGAACGGCTTGCCGTATAAGCACCCAACAATGGACGACCTGCCACGGAGAAGAGTGGTAAGATCACGACCATTCGAACATGTTGGGATAGATTACTGTGGGCCATTGTCAATGAAAAGTGCAGAAGAGTTAGCGAAAGCCTATGGAATTATTCTTACGTGTACAGCTGCTACATCTAGAACTAGTTCAAAATATGACAGTTGACCAACTCCTATTAGCACTTCGTCGACTCTCTGCTAGAAGGGGTGTACCAAACACGATCACTTCCGATAACGCACCGAACTTCACTTTAGCGGAACAAATCATACGGACTGCTATTGCTCCAATAACCAATGATACCTCGTTTACGAAGACATTCGCAACGAAAGCAATCACGTGGAGAACAATAACACCTTATGCTCCGTGTGGAGGAGCATTTTATGAGCGCCTTATAAAATCAGTGAAACATTCACTTTACAAAGTGTTGCAGAAGACGATTCCAACAACATCACAATTAACAACTCTTTTGGTAGAGATCGAGGGATGCCTAAGTAACAGACCGCTCACGTACATCGAAGAAAAACCTGACGACCTAGTAATCTTGCGTCCAATCGATTTCATCCAACGCGATATGATATTGACGTATCCATTCGAGTCCATAAGTGTCCAAAAAGACGATGAAGATTAACGGAACCTTATTGGACCATTTGGAGCCAGCAGTACCTCAATAGCCTCCGAGAGACACATGTACTAAGTTTTGATAAAAAGAAAGAGGCACTACAATCCCCCCAACGACCGGTACAGTGGTACTAATTTATGAACCGATCCTACCTCGAAACACCTGGAGAGTGGGCCGTATCATAAAACTCCAACCATCAGAGAGTGCGGCCATACGAGAAGCACACATCAAGCTACCTAATGGACGAATCATCAGAAGACCTGTTAATTTACTTATGCCCTTAGAACTAGGAAACACCAAACCAAATGAGTCTCCGAATACTAACGACGAATTGAATACTGCTCCAAATCACGACACGGAAAACGAAGAGGAGCTACACAAAAGATCGGGAGAACGTTATAACCTACGACCGCGACCTCGTACTCGAGCAGTTAATTCAATTCAATCAACAAAGTCTGACGATGAAGATTTCCCTACACATGATATTAACAAACAGGTTACGAGTTCTGCTACTTACGAACTCCAACAATTTCTAATGTATGATGACGACTATCCTAAACCTAGCCGCGCAACCCTACCTACCAACCATTCTCTAACATATACCATCGACTCACACGAATAATATTCACCATTTACGCTACTGTATTCTTCTGCACGCATTTCACTTTATTCCTAGACAGCACCACCATCTATTTATTCTGTCGTAACAATATTCGAATAATGGCAACGACGCGAGTCCAACAAACAGAAGAGAGGAGAAGAAGCTAACTAGGATGAGGCTCGCATCCTCCCATTCGTCCATTACGTAAGATGTGTAGAACTCTGATAGATAATGACGTACGGCTAAGTCATTCTCCCCTCCTAATCTCTCTCTCCCTCTTTCTTCACTTCGCATAAAGTTACCACTTCACAAACCCCCTCATTCCTTTGCTAGAAACGTCATACCATTAAGGCATGCTGCTGAGTAAGTCTCATTGCTTGGGGAATGGACCCCGCGACCTGGGCCTTGACCCTCGCTTGGACTTAGCCACGCCCGGTCGAACACCGCCTTTTTTGGAAACTTGGGAGGGGCCTTTTGGGAGTCTTACGTTCCACTTGATTGCCTTATTCTTACGCCAGTATTCCTTTCATCGTTATTCCTGTTGTATTGGTTTTTGCCTTCATGTATATAAAGATTTAATCCCAACGTTGAGTGTCGAAAGCTGTTGTCCTGTGTCAACTACGAAAAGTCCCGCGTGGCGTCATATTACGAAGTCGAGCATTCTGTTTAAAGCTAGTGGTTATTCGGTGTCGATAACTAACTCGAAGGAGTATATTCCGCTAACAGCTGCGATATCCAGTAAGTAATGTTGCGACTCTGCGTAAGAAAAACAAGAACGTGATCAGAGTGACTCTTGGTATGCCATCTCTCATCGTAAAAATCGGAGGTGAAGACATACTTGAAAACAGACGAGCGTCAAAGAACGCAGTCCGATCAGTCTTTCGATTATTTGCTGTCTCAGTCCACAACAAGTTATTAAAACGTTCTCGGCGCCAGAGTAGCTTGTGAAGCGCTCCACTTAAAGAGTTAAATACTACGTCTTCTACTTCTGTCAATAAATTTTGGTAACAAAGACCACTATAACGGTCTATTATAGGTCCTTAAAAAGAATTCATCTTAATGTCAGCATAACCATTTACTTAGAAAATTTCAGCACTATTGAATTAATTTTACGTCGACTTTGTCAACCATAAATTCGTTCATGACTGGAAAAGTCGTCGCTCAGGTTGAAAATTAGAACTCACTGTGTCCGATATCTTTTTTAAATAATATCTTTGCCAATGTGAACACCCCAATCTGGTGGGCGGATAGCGCGGAAGTTGGATGTGTGCTCTGCAATACACGTCGAATCGGTCTCTGGTTTGCTCATACATCCTGTCCTCAATAAGCATTTCACACCTCTGTACACGAGAAGTTCGTTCCCGAGATGTATGAGAAGCTAACTCTATTTCACAAGGTTGATGATCGACAGTGGTGAAGAACTAGGAATGCCTTAGCACGGATATCACAGGGTTTCGAGGAGAATAAACTGACATCCGAGGATATTTGTGATGGAGCCGCAGAAATCTTCAGACAGCAACCGAAGCTACCCGAAGAAACCCGGAAACCTTCCTTGACGACGGATGCAATGGAACGAATAGAGTGCAACAAGTTCAGGGTTCAACGCAATATGTGATGTCACGTCATGTAGAACAATTGGCAAATCATGTAGCGTCAACTATGCATTGAACTTATTAACGATTCCAAATCTATTGCTGAATAATGCAAACATGGAAAATTTCAGTGGTTACATCTCCAATAAAAGCTCTCCATAGGTGACATATCAAATCGCCGAAGTGCCTCGTATGACATTTATTAGCTGCCACATCCCTTCCAGTGGTTTATATTTGTTGACAGAAGTTTTCTCCCATACTTCTTGCAATCAATCGGCACATTATCCACGCAGATGCTGTGACGATCGCCGTCCTTGGAAGGATGTCCTCCTTAAGACTCCAGAGAGAATCGACTCGGCTAGAATTCTATGACATTAATAACGAAAGGAAGATCCTCAAGCAGTATTCGAAGTTACGTGTAAAAGCTGGAAGACCTTCGCGGATGATGGATCCGAGAAAACGAATCGAATGTAAGAAGTGCTGGAATCCGCACAGCAGAGGTCAAAACGGGCCGAATGAAATGAAAAAAATCGCAAGCCAACTATGATAAGTCGGCAATTGTACATAGAAAATATGAAGTATTATTTATAGAGTCTATAATGCTGAGATGTTTGCAAAACTCCGGACCGCAGGTGTCTGCGGTGGAGAACGAAGCTCTATTGTCCTTTCAGGGGAGTAACGCGTTCACCACTACACCATGCGGGTCCTTCGTTTCGCCTGTCTCTCAGCTAGTTCTATCGATCATTTTCCAAGGACCTGCATGGTGTGGTGGTGAAGTGCGCTACTCCCCGGTAAGGACAAATAGCGCGTTCGTTCTCCACCGCAGATACCTGCGTTCCGCAGTTTTGCAAATATCTCAGCATTATAGAAGTTATATTTCGCAACATACCCTGCTGTTAAAAAGAATATGCACTAAATAAAGAAGGTTAAGATTATTCATAGTATTTGTTTAGCCTCATTACTTTAACAAGCCTTGACTTTTTTCTAAATAGGATTCTAGCTGCCTATTTTCAGCTTAGACTTGTCGGTGAAGGTGATGTTGATGGTGATGACGTATTGCGGGTATCTTATTCAGCACTATCCCGTCGTTGAAATGATCTGGATATCTATTGAACCACACCTCCATAGAGTAAATCGTTGTGTAAAATCTGCACTTAACCTCGCACTGGGATGTATTTCCGTCATATTATCATGTAATAGATTTAATTTGGCAATATTTCACTTTTTAGTTCTTTTCAGAAAAGAGTAGTGCAACTCTTCAAATCGTTCCACCACATAGCGTTGCACACCAATCTCTGTCTTATGAGTACTGATCAACGCTTATCAGCCATCGTGATGAAAAATCTTTATAGCTTTCTCGAAAGAAAAAGCACTGCTCTGTTAACGCTTTTCATTATCTAACTAGGAAATCCGCGAAAATGGTTATTGACTTTTCCCCAATCAATACGTCCGGTTTCCATGTCGCGCTATGTGGCGCGCATTTTAGTTGGTTGACTGAATAGTTTTCGTAAATGTGAGAAGATTTTCAAAGGATCTCGTTTTTTCTAGTTGCACTCGCCTACTCGATTCCAAACTTCAAAGAAATAATCCCGTTCATCGGCGTCACTACCGGCATGATGTTGGCGCTGGTCTTTCCGGCGCTGCTTGAATGCATTGTGTTTTTCGATGACTGGAAAAAGGACAGCATCGCGAAACTCGTATACAATATAACTATTGATATTATTTGTATGGTTCTTGGCTTACTTTTCATAGTTGTTGCCACGTACACTAATTATAGAATGATTTCCTCGTAAGCTAGGCTTCTACGTACAATATATTATCAGATCCTTGGTAATGTATATGAAACTTGGTATGGAACAAGGAACATCCTGAAATTTCGAGTTGCTACTTCAATTTACTAAAATAATCGAAAAGCAGTGGACAAATAAACCACAAAAGACCACCACATTCTAAATGACTTCTAAACGGACTCTCTCGAACAAAGTGCTTTGACGCGGCAATCGCCAGGATGATCGGAAGCGAGAGCATTAAATCTGTAGGAAGCACTTCATTCTTCCACAACTATTTCTGTCATGGATTTTTTGGCTTCAAAACAAATAAGGAGGTGTTGAAAAAGAGTGTTCTTCAACGCAATACTGAAAAGAGGGAAAATAAACAGCTAAGGCGAATACGCTCTTTTTAAATAGCAGTACAGGTTTTGTCCTAGTGAGTTGTTCTGGAGTCAAAAGCAAACTGAAATCTCTTTAAAAACCAATGAAAAGCGATATAAATGGCTAAAAATGAAAACCAGATTCTCGGCGCAACATGGACTTTCGCCGAATTTTTCTTTTCGCGGCAGATAGGATAGCTTATTAAGAAGAATAAAATCTGCTGCTTCATTTTCCTAGGAAAAAAACGTTGACGAACGAACCCACTGGGACTGACGCTGCCATAACACATGCGTTTTCTAAACGCTCAACCAAGGTAATAGACTGGATCCACGACATTTTGCTTGAGAAAACGAAGAGCCTTTAATGCTCATTCAGTGCTTTATTTTTAAGTGAGATTTAGCTGTTTTTACAAAATAAATATGCCAACAACTAGCTGTGCAGAATGCAACCGACTTGTTAAAAATGTTCGTGTTCAGCAACCATGTCGAATACGTAACTGTCATCACAGCAGATTTGAAATGAGGAGACTGGTAGACTAATCATGGTGAGAGCTGGTACGTCGTGTGTCTGACGCTATCGTTGTTTTTGTTTCCGAAATGGCGACATTCATCAAATTTCGAGACGATTCGAAATAATGGTTTAGGAAAATTGATTAGAATACTTTCTTTGTTTCTCTAAGCTGCATCTATATGTTTCTCTTCTATTCATTTGTCATGCGTTACGATTTCCGCAGTGATAGATTCATTATTCGTTTTCTGAGCGGATGTACTGCATCGCTCAACGTTGTGCCACCGTAGCGCCGTCGTATTCAGGTGCGTCAGTGCTATTTGTCACAATGGATCCGCTTCTGACTCAAATGCAGCTCCATTGTCCGTTCCCAAATTCTCCAGCTAGCCGCTATAAATACGGACATTGAAGCGTGGCTAGAATTTCACGGTAACAGTAATCTAACTCAGCCGCGATGACTGTTGCTTCAACTTCCTTATTTGCCGTTGTATACGTCGGTGTGTTTATACATACATTATACTAAATTAGATAAGTCTTTCAACTTTTCACGAAGCAATGAAAGGTTTGCACACTTTTAACAAGCTGCTGTTGAGTATAAATTGACTTTTCCAGGCAGAATTCTTCCATTCCTTTCCCACACATCCGGCAATACATCGAAGAAAAATTAATCGCTGTGGGACGAAAGATTCAAACATGTTTTTTTGTGGAACATGATAATAACAAGAAAGCTGAAATTCATAGAATTACGAAATCGTTGCATATTCAAGTCAATCATTGATAATCTACTCGTTAAATCACAGATACCAATTGTTCCCCGGACCACTGATCTATTCTTTATCATTAAGCCTACTGATTGCTTTGCTTATTTACGCCGTCCACCGTATTTAACAAATATTGCAATTTGAAGGAGCGAACTTTACCATGATTTTTATTTTGGTGACTAGTCCGCTTTGCATGGAACCGTCTAACGCAACGGTTAGAGGAACCCAACAATGGAAATGGATTCGTTGGTTCGATCACACGGTCGGAAACTATGTCTGCATCCCTATGGGGTCTGAATTGCAGTAGCACACTTGTCTCGGAAGACTGGAACCGTAGCAGCTTGGTACACCGACATATTCCCGCAATATTCCCGCTAATATGCCATAAATGCATTCAACTACATCAGAGATGTGTTTGAATACATGACGCATCTTTAAGATCAGTCAGCACTAGACGCCCCCTGTGCTTCGTTATTTTTATTCTCCTATGCACTTATTAAAACAAATATTTCCTGTTATAAATTATTTCCAAAAGATAAGGCTAGAGTGAGAACTGACGTGATTAATTTTAAACCGACTTTCATATAACCACGGTAAAATTGGCCAATGTACCTCGTTTCATTGATAAACTGACACGAGATTTTTACCAAATATTTATTCGGCCAACGCTTTGACGTCTTCGACTTTATCAGATCCGATTCGATGGCGCACAGGCGTTCGTCTCTTCGATGTGTTGCCTTTGTCGTCTTATTGCGTCGGATTTTCTTCAGTGAAGCACAGCTCATGTGAGGCAACCCCACTCAGCAGCGCTCTCCTACACAGGGCAATTCTTGTTGTTAATGATTACTCGTTGGTAATAGTTCATTCTCCAAAGAATAATCCATCCTAAGATGATTGGCGTTGTCCGTTGAATCTACCACACATTCTTAAACGATACTGGAAATTAAGTGAAATATGATACGCAGTAGCAACTAACAAAAGCCATTTCAGCTATCACTAGCATTCCACACCACGTGCAGACGTATCCACAATTCGGAGCGACTCCACTCAGTTTTGCACAGATTCCGAGAGTGCTCGTCCCGCCGCGGACACCCTACTACACGGCGATACCGTATGCCACGCCGAACCTCAACCTGCAACAGGGAATGCCATTCTTTAGACCGGTCAAATTACCTCGAATAGTGCAAGCTGTGAGCGCTCACTAATCACAATAATTGAATAATTTTTTAAAATCACATTCTTATTTAGGGCGCAAAATCTGATCTATACAAAATAACTGGTTACACTTTACATGGGTAAACTGATTGAGCTTCGTGAAAGGAAAACCCATGCACGATCACTCTTTTTGACTTTATTAAAACTCCTGGGTCAACCAACCCAATCATAACTTCAATGCTGCCGAGATATTTGCAAAACTCCAGACTCAGATCAAACCCATTGACGAGTGGTTGCTGATAGCAGTAATCGATAGAACTAACTGACAGACAGGGGCGAAGCGAAGGCCCCGCATGGTGTGGTAGTGAAAGCGTTAGCTCGCGGAAAGGGCAATAGCGAGTTCCTTACTCATCGCAGACATCTGCTGTCCGGAGTTTTGCAAATATCTCAGAATCTTGTGGTTGTATTTCGCAATATACCCTGCTATTAAAAAGAGTAAGTAGTAAGTAATAAGTTAAAATTGTGATTACAACCCAATCATGTTCTTTGCGATGAATTTTGGGCTAGACTTCGAAGAAACTAGTTTGTCTACGAGCTGAGAGTCATGGGCAATGTGCAGACTTTCTAAAACTTTGAATCCTATTTACCTATCTGCATTTGAATTTTACAACGTTCAAATGGAGATTGTCGTTAATTCAAAAAGACATGGGTTAGACCAAAAGTCAATATCTTGGCTCATCAAGCTTATAAGGGTGTTGTAAAAGCTTATTGCGGCCTATGTTTTGACGACTCGCCTTTTCTGAAACCACATTGATTCGACTCCAATGTCCTTAGGTCAAAGGTTTTGCTAACAGTTTTAAAAAATGTAAACGCCAAAGTTGGAAGGACGGCTTGGAATTTTCAGGAACGGTTTTGTGCCGTTAACGTCTGTATGATGAAAAGTGGGAATGAAAATGTCGAACGACAGATATGACGAACAAATGTGAAGGTTTAACTAGAATATAAGACAATTTAAAAGACAGTAATTAAATTAATTGACAGGTAGAGCAGTGAATTTTGTCTAATAGACACTTCAAGTGCTTGAAGACCTTTCTCATTATTTAACACCCTTTATAACTCCTAGAGAAGGATTTCATTGATGAAGCATTTATTCGCCTTTCAAACTCCTATTATCATAGACCACCTAGGTAATTCTAAGAACGGTCCGACGAACTAACTATTTCAGAGCCTCATGTGCAAGAAATGCAATTGTTGTTTACTCACACGAAAAGGCTCGTTTGGTCCAACAACTCTAGATGGAAAGAGTGGTAGGTGATCTTAAACAAATGACAAGCACTTGGCTTGAGACTCATCTCATAGTTCCCAGGATCGACTTTCTATTAACCTCGGCACTGGGTAGTAAATGCGTCGCTTTCTTGTTCTGCAATCACGAGGTTGATGACTCTCAACCATATGCGACTACAATTAGGTGTTCTCTTCTTCCTCAGTGGTAGACACGTAAAAAAATGGCTTTGAAGAAGACGATACTGCGGAACCGTCAGCTACTGTTGTATTGCATGTGATTTGTACAGAAGTAAATGTGTGCTGTATATCAACCTCGCGATTGCTGAACAAGAAAACGACGCACTCGTCTCATATTTGTAACTGGCTACTATCCTAAGTGAAAAGAGGGATTCGTTAAACTTCAAATTACCATCAGTATTTGGCGTATTCATGGCAATCATTAACACATACCAGACTACGCGTACTGAAGTGGGTCCGCACTTCTCCAGTGATTCATAGAAACTTTTTTAAAGCACTTTTTCTATTCCACCGGTAAACTGACCCGCATAGATGTTATTTTAAAATGTTCTTAACGTCATGACTTCTCTATCAGTGGAAAAGCTTGTAGCTTATTGTCGAAGACACCACCATTGTTTAAGTTGCGGACTAGCTCTTCTGTTTTTTAAGCCTCCAAGAAACCAAAGGTATGGTATAGGTAAAGGTCGCGTATATGTTTGGAAAAACAGGGTGTTATCGTAAACCGGCAGGTCTTTAGGTTGTGAAACACTACCAATGATTGATCTCTTTATTATTTCGTCCCTTATAACTTAATCAGTTTCAGATTGCTGCCAGTGCGAAAGTTGTAACAACAGGATCGGGGACAGTTATTCTGCCCCAAATCGTTCAGTTTACCCTTCTAGTACTCCAGCAATTCTACCTTTTGTTAGCCCTTTATCCCCATTATTACCTTCTGTTAGAAAGTCTTATATGAATCTACCAGGGTATCCAGCTCCAACCTCACCACTAGCACCTTCATTAAGTCCGATTATCGGCGGTGTTCCTGTTTATTCAACTCCATCACCGTATCCACCATTTATTCCTAACTACCCTTATCAACTAAAAGGTAGTGGTTATTCAAAGCCTTCACTCTACGAAACTATACCTCCCTCAACATCATACTATCCTGGGCCACCATTGCCGTTCCACTTAAAGAGTTTTCCTTATGCAGATAAATATGCTGTTTCTCCTACAGGGGGTGTGCCGAAAAGTGCTGACGAATCTGAATCCTACCTCACTGCGCCTCTGCTTACGCCGTTTCCCTTCTTCCCATGTGTGACTTCGGATCCTCCTCTACCGGTTGATCAACAGCTGAACAACTGTGACGGCGTGAAATGGTCAAAATGCTGCCGCATGTGTTGCATGTAATAACTTTTCATTTTCGTAATAAATTAACGCATTCACATCTGCATTCATGTGTTCCAACGCGCTTTCGACATCAACGTTCCGATGGTAAATCAAGTTTAGCTCCAACTTTCTAAGCACTGCTTTCAACTTGCTCAGATTGCACAATAGAAAGAAGTGCACGCGTTATTTTCCATGATAGCATCAGATATGATTGGCGAAGATAAGCGATGAGAAAATATGGAAATATCAAGCCATAACAAAAAGATGAAAGCAAACTGTACAACTGAACATTCTCACGGTTTATGAAAGCATTTATTCCGAAGTGTGCTGACATAGCAGCAAAACTCGGAACCTCAGATGAGCTGCACCGGTGATAGTACTCGAGCGTCCAGCAATCTCGAATCCGAAGCTCACCTGAGGTTCCCAGTTTTGCTCATGTCTCAGCATCCTTTTGGTTGTATTTCACGTAGCACCTTGCAATGAAGGAGGAATTAGCGGCAAATAAAAATTAAATGCTCCGAAAGTATTAAATACCAGCATTAGGTGGAACATTCAGCGGCATCATTTATATTATTGCACACTAGAGCGACGGTGAAAGGCTCCTTGAAAATTCTGCACTAGAAAAGAATTCACACTCCAGGACTTAGTTTTAGGTACTTAAGTGCTACATTGAAGTTTTGCAATACGTGGGGTTAAAACAGTGGAAATAATGTTTTTGATCTTTGAGATTCTAAATTTCAAGCTATGAAGCAGAAGAGAATTCTGAAAATCTGCACGATATGTAGAATCATTGGCTTACGACGACCAACCATGTGATCCCATCGTGGCGAAGGAGAAGTACTGTTTCTAAGCCCATTTCAAGTTGAATAAGTCAGATCCGTACCCTTCTTTGCTTGCGAGTTTGCTCATAGCAAAAAGCTGTAACAAAAAGTTGTATAAATACGTTTTCTTCCTGGCAACTTGTAAGATTCCTATTATTCAGCACCACAGCGTCACGCCCTTCAATAAAGCAATGGTAAGCTTGACCTTCTTTTGCACCTTTTGCTTGACTGTTGGCCGATGACAATGGGAGCAATTTTCAGCCATTGCACATTTACGAGTCCATGGTACGTTTTTCTCAAATGTATGTTCTTCTCCAAATTGAATACTATCTGATCATTTTTCATTTGCTGTTCCGCTTACCGACCAGGAGGAATCTCTCCACCATGGTAGGCAACGCTGTTTTTTCTTCATAATTCATATCGTTGATGAGTTAACATGGATTTTTATCAAGTGTTTTGTGGTCTTGCGCTCAACTGTCTCCCTGGATTGCTTGGCATGAAATCTTTTGTTTTCAGAAATATTGATTTGAAAAGTCCTGCATGTAGATTTCGACTAATTATGAAATTGTAAGGAACGGTAGCATTCCTTTCATATTTAACGCCTCTCCCATGTTCAACACTTGCGCTACGAGACGCTACGGACTACGAGTCTTTTGTAGGACTCATGCATTGGGAGACAATTGGCCAGTATGACCTCTGTAGAGATTATTTTGTTTTTCCGTGATTTTTTAGTGTAACCGTTTTCCTACACTTCTTGTTATCAATCGACTGTTTATTTAAGACAGATTTTGTACAGACATCGGATGAAAAAGTCTCTTCAGTGTACAAGGAAATATACAAAGACATATTTTCTCGAAGGGGTTCGTTGATCGGTAACTTGACTGGTGAATACTGTTACACCAATTCTACTCGCATAGCTATCGTATGGAATGTGCCGGTACGAAAAATACAGGAGTAGTCCGAATGTAAGCTGAAGAAAACAATTCCAAATGCTGACAACAATGTGTTTATATGACGGACCATAGTTACACATAGTGAGTAGCGGCACATAAACCACTTCAATCCGAAGAACCATAGAGCAAAGCGTTTCCTACGATAAGTGGTGCTCTCAACCTCCAAGGCTTTTGATTATCAAAATATTATCGTCTGTTGACGAAAAACCAATAGGCTCATGGACGTACTATATTAGGCATCGTCCATTGCGGTGGTCAAGCAAAGGCGTTGTTGCATGGTGGCAAATCTCCCTCTGATACACAAGGGCTGTGACTTCTTGTCGTGGTGACGACCTTGGGCAGACTTTGGCCAAGCTCACGTCGGAATTCCAGAGAACCAGAATTGTTTAAACAGGAGATCTCCGAAAAATGGGGCTGTTCAAGTATCAAGTATCACGCAGAATAATTTTGAAACTGTTCATGAAAAGGGTTTCCCTACTAAGAACACGACGAAAATGAAATACAAGATATACATTGTAAAAAATATCCGCAAAAATATTACACTAAATGAGATTTATAGATTAGTGATGTTCAAACTAGTCATTTGCAAAAGCTTCTTTTTCTAATATGGAAAATTTCAGCATTCCTTCACTCGGACAGAGTACTCGCACGAATATCCTCCAATCGTTACCAAACGATTGCACTCAGCAAATTCAGGTAAAAACAGAGGGAAGGTTTAGCAGCAATGCAGAAATTTATCCAAAGTTCCAAGTTTTTTCATTCATTCATGTGGAAAGAATGACTAGGAAAAAGGATATGAAGGCAAAAGACTCATGTTCGAAAATGAAATGTAGAATTCATGAAGAAAATGGAGACGGTATTATTACTATGATTACATACGATAAGAACAACACTACCAACTTTACAAAGCAAATGGTTCCTAATGTTTTCAGGCAACCGACGTAAAGTTCTCCTCAAATGTTCTCTGTTGTCCTGCGCTTAAAAAGGCAATGTACGTCTTTTGCTTAACATAAAAATAATAGATGGCAATAATATGGACAACTTATAGAAAGGTGGTTCAGAGGCTAAATATGGCAGTGTCGAACTCTATCTATCCCTGTACCTCTTATTCTGCTACTAGCCTTTTGCTGTCTTTCCACTTTCCTACTTTCTCAGGGAGCCCTAACTAGCATTGTAGACTAAAAGTAATCCGTTTAGCGTTGAATTTTCTACACCCTAATCAGAAAAGATCGAGCTTGTTTTTTACACTGTATCGAAGGCGTGGAGTCTGTTGCTGAAAGCGCTTAGAGCATGAAAAATAAGGAAGTAGAACCGAAGAACTATGACATAATAGATAGAGTGAGAAAAATGATGAAAGTGAAAAAGAAAGAAAGGAGAGTTAGAGATAAAAAAAAGACAAAGAGTTCTGTTTCGTAACCAACAACTGTTTAGAATATACCCTTAATAAAACGTGTGGGATGGATAACGTAGTGGCATTGATGTTGTCCGTCACGAGCACACTGCTAATTTGACCTTGTACCGGGCTCACTAAGCCCCTCATCCCTCTGGGGTTGAGAACTTGGCACCAGAATCGCCTGGTGATGGCCTACTGTTTGCAATTCAACTGAGAGCGCTCTGGCACAAGTATCATGGGACTCTAAGAAAAGTCAACTCGACCGGCATTTCACAACATTCATAACGAAATCGAAAAATTCCTCTACTGGTAGCTGAACCCGTAGGCAGAATGCTGGAAGACATTCATGGAAGATGGATGCGGTGAAACTAATTGGATGCAAGAAAGTTGCTTGGAGTTGATCGTGAACCGACCATGTGAAATGAGAAATATGTAAACACATACAAAATATAGCCTGGAAAACAATCTGTGATCATTTAAATCCCAAATTCAGGAAAGCCTTCTGCTTCATTACCCGCCCTTGCAGCCCAAGAATTGTCGATGGTGATTGCAAAGAAGCCTCCAACGCTCGTGTAGGTGTTTGGGTAGCAATACAGCACCATATTGCTTCCAAATGAAAGAGCTCATAGTAATTATGTTTATTCAGAACAAGGTCAGGTGTTGTTTTGTAAACAACGAACGAGATTCAAATGCAGTATTTAACAGCACATTTGAACCCGGTAGGTATGGTAGACACTTATTCACTATGCATTTTACAGTTCATAGTATATTTGCCAAAAATATCCTGATAATTGCCACGACCGACTTTCTATTAACCTCGGCATTGATCAAGTGATTTTCTTCGTATTTTTGTTGAGCAAACGCGAGGTGTTACTATTCTTTGTTCACGATTAAGCTGACGTTTCGGCTGATTTCACCTTCTTCAGAGGCTGGAAAGGTCAAGTTGATAGCAATCCACTCGGCCAGACGCCTCCATAACCAAACAAAGAAACTCCAAACCAAGATTTCAATCACTTTGAACACAGCTTTGCACACTCACCGCTTCCTATGAGGTTTCCACTAAGTATGTCACATAGAGACCAACCGCACAGAAATCACGTGGAAATGTGCCCCTCATATCAGAAAAGCAGTTTTGTATACTGCCCTATATCACGCGTGACAATGAGGCACTCTTCCCTGCGGTTCATTTTCGGATTTCTGGAATTAATCCAGAGTGCCTCGAGAGTTTTTCGCGCCTGTGTTCTTGATTCGCGTGCGAGGATCGTGACACATACTTCGAAGTCGTCCCCGTTATGTCTCTGGGCCCTATGCGTGCCTCGCGGGGTATTTGGTCTATTTTTGCCGGCTAGGTGTTCTTTCGTGCGGACACAGAGGGGTCTACCCGTTTCGCCAATATATTCGTCACCACACGTCTTACAGGAGATCAGATAAACTATACCCGAGCTCATGCAATCACCGTCTCTACCACTGGGGCAAATTATGCAATTTTGAGTTGCACATAGACGGTCATATAGGCGGTTACGAACTAGCTGGCGCTTAAGATTACTCGGTGGTATTTCAACTACGCTCACCGANAATCACGTGGAAATGTGCCCCTCATATCAGAAAAGCAGTTTTGTATACTGCCCTATATCACGCGTGACAATGAGGCACTCTTCCCTGCGGTTCATTTTCGGATTTCTGGAATTAATCCAGAGTGCCTCGAGAGTTTTTCGCGCCTGTGTTCTTGATTCGCGTGCGAGGATCGTGACACATACTTCGAAGTCGTCCCCGTTATGTCTCTGGGCCCTATGCGTGCCTCGCGGGGTATTTGGTCTATTTTTGCCGGCTAGG